>OX388329.1:7793061-7834894 GCA_947579605.1 Athripsodes cinereus
GGTCCTGATGAGACACATGCGCACAATGTCGAAACATAACATCCCTTCGACAAATCCAAACTGCATATTCCGGTGACGGGCCAAGCCTCGTTCCGTATGCAAAGGCATGAGCCAAGTCTCTGCCCGACTGTACGCAGTGAAATGGAGTAAAACCTTCACCTTCATACTGTCTCCTGCGTAAAATCAAATGATCTTTCATTCATGAGGTGCATGTTGTACATGCATTTCGGATGAAAATTGGATCATACAGTCTTCATAATATGCGATGCTCCTCGCATACTGGATTTGATGTTGTGTCGGCCATTATGTAAGATGGTCCTGATGAGACACATGCGCACAATGTCGAAACATAACATCCCTTCGACAAATCCAAACTGCATATTCCGGTGACGGGCCAAGCCTCGTTCCGTATGCAAAGGCATGAGCCAAGTCTCTGCCCGACTGTACGCAGTGAAATGGAGTAAAACCTTCACCTTCATACTGTCTCCTGCGTAAAATCAAATGATCTTTCATTCATGAGGTGCATGTTGTACATGCATTTCGGATGAAAATTGGATCATACAGTCTTCATAATATGCGATGCTCCTCGCATACTGGATTTGATGTTGTGTCGGCCATTATGTAAGATGGTCCTGATGAGACACATGCGCACAATGTCGAAACATAACATCCCTTCGACAAATCCAAACTGCATATTCCGGTGACGGGCCAAGCCTCGTTCCGTATGCAAAGGCATGAGCCAAGTCTCTGCCCGACTGTACGCAGTGAAATGGAGTAAAACCTTCACCTTCATACTGTCTCCTGCGTAAAATCAAATGATCTTTCATTCATGAGGTGCATGTTGTACATGCATTTCGGATGAAAATTGGATCATACAGTCTTCATAATATGCGATGCTCCTCGCATACTGGATTTGATGTTGTGTCGGCCATTATGTAAGATGGTCCTGATGAGACACATGCGCACAATGTCGAAACATAACATCCCTTCGACAAATCCAAACTGCATATTCCGGTGACGGGCCAAGCCTCGTTCCGTATGCAAAGGCATGAGCCAAGTCTCTGCCCGACTGTACGCAGTGAAATGGAGTAAAACCTTCACCTTCATACTGTCTCCTGCGTAAAATCAAATGATCTTTCATTCATGAGGTGCATGTTGTACATGCATTTCGGATGAAAATTGGATCATACAGTCTTCATAATATGCGATGCTCCTCGCATACTGGATTTGATGTTGTGTCGGCCATTATGTAAGATGGTCCTGATGAGACACATGCGCACAATGTCGAAACATAACATCCCTTCGACAAATCCAAACTGCATATTCCGGTGACGGGCCAAGCCTCGTTCCGTATGCAAAGGCATGAGCCAAGTCTCTGCCCGACTGTACGCAGTGAAATGGAGTAAAACCTTCACCTTCATACTGTCTCCTGCGTAAAATCAAATGATCTTTCATTCATGAGGTGCATGTTGTACATGCATTTCGGATGAAAATTGGATCATACAGTCTTCATAATATGCGATGCTCCTCGCATACTGGATTTGATGTTGTGTCGGCCATTATGTAAGATGGTCCTGATGAGACACATGCGCACAATGTCGAAACATAACATCCCTTCGACAAATCCAAACTGCATATTCCGGTGACGGGCCAAGCCTCGTTCCGTATGCATACGGCAAGAGCCAAGTCTCTGCCAGACTGTACGCAGTGAAATGGAGTAAAACATTCATCTCATATTATCTCCTGCGTAAAATTACATGATCTTTCATTAATGGAATGCATGTTGCACATGCATTTCGAATGAAAATTAGATCATACAGTCTTTCATAATATGCGATACTCCTCGCATACTGGATTAAACGTTGTGTCGGCCATTCTGCGAGATGGTCCTGATGATACACATGATCACAATGTTGAAACACAACACCTTTTCGACGAATCCAATCTGCATGTTTTGGTGACAAGCCGTGCCTCGTCCCGTATGCAAAGGCAAGAGCCAAGTCTCTGCCAGACTGTACGCAGTGAAATGGAGTAAAACATTCATCTCATATTATCTCCTGCGTAAAATTACATGATCTTTCATTAATGGAATGCATGTTGCACATGCATTTCGAATGAAAATTAGATCATACAGTCTTTCATATATATATATATATATATATATATATATATATATATATATATATATTTATATTGTAACCAATGTACAGTAAAGAATAAAATAAATAGATAATAAATTCCAAAAATGAATATTTAAACAAAATTGGAAATTGAAACGGTTGAAACTGTATTGTTTGTCTGACTAGTTTTATTGTAAGTAAGAACATACATTTTTTTATTGAAATAAATTATAATTTTGATGTTATCATAATATTATTATGTATGTTAATGAATTAATAAGAATTTCGTTTGAAACATAAAATTAATGGTTTATTTTAAAACTAAAATATAATTCAATTTCGTGATTTTTCAACTGTGTAATAAATGTTGGGTAATATCAAAGAGTTGTAGATATGTGTAAAAAATTAAAAAAACAAAAATCAGTACTATGAAACATAGTCCTAATATTTTTTTTATCAATCATGCCTGCACTGAGAAAAATACTCAAAACGAATCATTGGTACGGTACTATCAGATTAGGACCAGAGATCGTACAAACGATTCATTGGTATAAATCTATAATATTAACTCTTCGCAAACAAATCATTGGTAAATTTACCAACAACTTGTTTGCGAAGAGTTAATATTATAGATTCGTACTGATGAATCGTTTGTACGATCTCTGGTCCTAATCTGATAGTACGTACCAATGATTCGTTGTGAAATTTCGTTAGTATTTTTTTCAGTGTGTAATATGGTGCATATTAGTTCCTAATTTCGTATTTTTGTTTATCATATGCATTTGATGAGCCTGTTGTTCTATGTTTGATATCAATAAATAAATAAAATAGTCAAATGATTGTTAAAATAAATGAGTTGAAGCTAGGACACAGTTGTCAGTACAATTAAATTTTTTTTTTTTAATTTATTCAGATATTCAAGGCCAAAGCAATGTAAAAAAATTAATACACATACAATACATGCATACAAAAAGCATTATTTTTAAAAAAAGACAAAAAACAAAAACATAACATAACATACGTAGACAATTCACACAGATCGAGCTAGTCCCAAACTATAAATAAATTAGACTAAACAAGAGTAGGTACAATTAAATAATATAAATATAACAAAACTAATTTTATTTCTTACTGTAGTATATAGTATAACTGTATGGAGTAAAAAACTCATTCGATATAATTTTGATTCACTTAGGCTTCCAATATGATTACTTTTTCAATTGTGAAATCTTGTCTCCTAGCTTTCTCCCATGAGTTGTGCTATATTCAAATTATGGGTACTTATTTTTTTGCAGACAGGTATCCCATAAAAAAACTGCTCATAAAATATTTTGCGTTGAGTAGCGGGAAACCATTGGCGAGACAGTTTTCAAATACTTACGGTTTTTCTATATTTATTTGCATGCCCAATATATAAAAATATTACAAGAATAACTCCAATTGTCTGCCTAGTATTTTGATTGTGTAGGGAAAAAGCATCGAATGAAAAATTAAATAAAAGGTAAAATATATTATAGAGAAAGTAGGTGTATTATCATAAAAAATATTTGATTAATATTCTGTGCATAAAAATACACACAATAGCAGAGTACCGAATATTATTTTCACCATATAAAAAGTTCTTTTAGTAAAATTGCGATTCATTCAAACAATCGATAAAATACTCGCATCATTGTGTGTATAAAAAGAAGGTCATGGGTGTTTTACTTATGTACGGATGTTTTGCAGGATAAAGATGTAAGTATGCAGGTACATATCGATGGTTTAAAGCACAGAAGACACATGTCCACTTTTTAGGTAAAATGAGTTAATACATGTACAAGGTCGGTTGCAACGCCATCTATGTCCTGATTAAATATTACCAACAATCTTAATATCATTATTGAAATATTTAGTAAAAACCAAATGTCACATGTCCACAAATTCACTTTGTTTTGTGCACAGATGTAACATGTCACATAAGATGAAGATTCTAAAAAACACGTGTCCATTTAGGACGGACATGTGTCATCTGTGCACGCATAAACGCATCCCAAAAGTCGCCGTGAATGGTACTTCCATCACACTTCCCAACACATGTCCATGACCATCATCTAAAAATGCTAATTCTTGGCATTCTGGTTAAAAATATAGTAAAAAATAAGTAATAAATGACATTAAAAAAGAACAAAGATTATGATTTTCAACATCTTCTGCATTAATTTGAAGTTAGTGAATTAATTAAGAATCTCAAACTTTCAAAACCTGTTTTCTCTAAACTGTCAAATGTGGACATGTGTCTTCTGTGCTTTAAACCATCGATATATACTGCCAACATTAAGAATGTTAGATAGAACAACACCAATAACGTTTGTTATTCGTGGAAAGAACAAAAAACATACATACATATGTACATACAAACTATCATGCTGCTTCCCTCGTGGGGTTTGCAGAAAGGATCGAACTCTACTTCCTCCTACCCTTGCTTACGCCTTTCGTTTCCGTCACTGTCACACGATTCCTCATAAATAACACGTTATTGAGAATAATAACGTTTTAGTATTTTAAAATATAAACGATGTTTACTTTTCTATTAATAATACTTGACTCGAAGGCCTTTCGAGTAGACAAACATTATCGGTGAATTTCGTCTTATGAGTTAAACTCATCAATGAGTTAGTTTTATTAGAAAACTCATTGAAAGTAACCATTGTTTTTATTTAACTTCAATTTAATGTAATATTAAAAACTTTTACAAAGTTATTCCAAATAAATACTATAAAATATTTTGTATCATTATGTTATCAAGATAATGTTGTTAAAATCAAACTAGGTTGGATTGCCAGCGAATTTGAAATTTTAGGTTACAGAAAGATTGCAGATGAACCGTAACTTTTTTGAAACGAATTTTCATATTAAAAATATTAATATATTTATCGTTTATAGAGTATAAAATCTAGTAACTACAGGATCACTTTGCGATTTATTTCTTTAAATCACTAAGTAATTTTCTTTGGACTTATTTTTATAGAAATAAATAATTTAAGGAAATATAAAGTTTAACACAAAATGTTATGGTTGATTAACCTAAGTGTTTCATGTGCTTTTACAATTTCTAAATTTTCTTAAATAAAATAAAATAATGTAGGAGGAACTTAATTAATTAAATTTTAAATGTTCTATTTAATTTCTGTATTTTTGAAAAATCGCAAACCATGTATGTACTCATGATTGCTGTTTTTCTTATCCGTATAAAAAGGAGAATATTTTCTGAGCAGACTTCTAGCATTACAGAGAGGGTGCTGCTACTGAATTATTAAACACCGTCAAAAAATGAATACTTTGTTTCAAAAGATCATACGTAATTTAGAGTTTATTTTTGTTCTCAACCAGATTCCATTCTCAAAGTATTCGGAAAAATTAACCAGCATTTAATTGTATCTTGTCAATATATTGGCTAAGTAATATAAGTATGTAATGTTTTTACTATGAATTCAAGGTTTTGTTAATTCTGCCAGCGCTTCTGCTCCTAGCAGTAGGTTGAACATAGAAACATGGTAACACTAATACCTTTTACATCTAATGGACTTAGAAAAACAGGCAGCATGAGATTAATGGATACGAAATCATGAACAAACATGTTATTAAGTGCCACTAACAAGGTTTTTGCTAAACTTCTTTTTACTGTTCTCGCTAAGACGTTAATCCCAAACGAGATACATTCGTAATTGATATAAGAAATTATTACAGTGAGGCCGAAATTAATCCACACGTAAATACTGTAACATTCAATAAATTAACGTTGTTTTTGGTATTATTACTTATTTATTTATTTATTCTAATATCAACGCTATCATTAATTTAAATAACACTTTTGTTTTTTTTTTTAAAAAAGATATATCTGGGTTTTTGTTATAAACCCAAATACAACCTTATACACCTTTCACAGCATTAACTCAAACCTTTGTAAAAATTCTGACCACTTGTCGTCTTCCATTTCTTTTACTGTAGTTCCCAAAAAATTTCCTTGATTTACTTTTGAATATAAAAATCTTCATCTGGTTCTGTATGTATGTAGGTAGTTGCAAAAAATATGCATTAATCACACTAAACTTAATTTTCAATTATCTATGTTAAAACACTTTAAATTATTTAAATATTTGTTGTATCCCACTTCTGACACCATGTTGTTTGGGTAAGTTTGTTTAAATAAAAGATTTTGATTATGATTCACTATTATTATAAAGATTACTTTTATACACCATACTACCTATGCGAATGTATGAATATTCCATAGGCAACTGATGACAATACTCATATTCAGTGTTGCAGTATGTCAAACCTATTAACACTACTAAAAGCTTGTGTCGTGAAAGGGGAGTTTGCCGGCACCTGGTATCGAACCACGAACCCCTTGTTCACGAGGCCGAGACTCTACCTCCAGGCTAGCGACGAACTCGAACTGTCGTGTCAAAAGTAAACATTTTCTAAAAATATCTCCAAATTGACATTAGTAAGGTATTTTCTCTCTTCATGTTTACAAACCATATTTATTTTATTAAACTTTTAAAGGCTATCCACTTATTTCCAAGTGATTGCAGATAGCACGTCAATAGTGTGCATGGTATATGATTTACAAAGTAGGTATCTATGCTGGTAATATCAGGTATCAAACTTTTGTAGTGTGTACTAAGTTTGAAGTGAATAATAGTCCGAGCAGTAGCAATGGTTAAGGATTTCTGGAAACTGTACTTAAGTGCAATGTTCCCTCGATTCAACTAGAATAAATTGAAGACAAGCATGATAAAGCAGTAGAAATAGAAACACTAATGACATTTTTTTTTATTTATTTTTTTTAAAAAAAGATATATATCAGGGTTTTGTTATAAACCCAAATACAACCTTATACACCTTTCAAAGTAAGCTACTAAAAGCTTGTGTCGTGAAAGGGGAGTTTGCCGGCACCTGGTATCGAACCACGGACCCCTTGTTCACGAGGCCGAGACTCTACCTCCAGGCTACCGACGAACTCTGATGATGATTTTCTGATTATATTATTGAGCCGTGGAGCATCCGGTAAAGAATTTGTCACCCACTCTTTTCCGAAAGTTTTGTTAAAGGCAGGTGTTCGAAAAAATAAAGAAATGTTACATCTTCAATTCAGCGATGAGGCTTGCCACCCATCCTGAATGTCTTAATTTCTTGTTGGCACGGTGAGAACAGCTTGCATGTTTGTTACATGTAGCTGGTCTGCTGGCTACCCCACTTGTGGGATATGCTGTGATGGTGCAGTAGTATATTATCATAGGATTGTATAATTAAATGTAATAGATTAAGAGAAATAACCAAAGTAAATTAAAGCGCCGAGACAAAGTAATGTTAAAAACTGACTCACTTTGCCTTGGTACGGGAGCATTCCCAGTTAGGTAGATTTTTGTGACATTATAAAATACTATTAAATAAACGAATAAATAAAAATAAATCTAAAAAACAATAGAATCATAATTAAAAGACTTTACACAATATTATGATGTCATAACTACGATTTATAATAGTGGTTTAGATAATGTTTAATTTAACGACAAACAGTTTTTGATACAAGTTCACTTTAACAAGAAATCAAAATGAAACAGTAATTCCATCGGTGATATCTATAAAGTAGAGAGTTGGCTTTCGCAAACTTCCACTCTAATCGTTAAACAATTTTGTAAAAATAAGTTTAATTTCACGCCCTGGAGACAGATGCTTCATTAAACGGGGCCGAATAAATCATATGACATACATAAATAAATTAAAACAATCTACTTAATATTTGCTTTTGGAAGATAATATTATTATGGTAGTAGTATAAAAAGTATAGTGGTGTAGCGTAATACAGTATTACACAATTTTTCTTTGAAAAGGTTTAGAAATTCATGAACATCCTTATCAACCACTGAAAAAAAAACATTATTTTGTCAAAATGATTGATGAAACTTGTATGATATTATTGATATTTTTAGATAATCATACCTACCTAGTAAAGTTCCTGTTATTGGGAATCCTATAGAATTTCAAAATTACTTACTGTTCTTAAGTTCTCAAGCTTTATTCATAACTTTAAGCAGGTATATTGATTTCTCTTTCACACGTATACTACGAACGTACATGAAACTAATCTCAAATTGTTGACTCCAGAGCGAAGGCTCTTAGCAGTCTCAAGAGGTTGTGCTAGTATCAGATGTGCAAGGAACTGATATAAAGCAAGACAAAGGCTAAGTATAATACTATCTCGAGATAAGTATAATACTATCATATTGGTGAATGTCAGCATATATTTCATACATGACAACAAAGTATCACAATATCTTTTCAATTTGAAATACTCAACTATCATAAAAGACTAAGAAATGTCACCTTACAAGTCACGTCACCTTATTCGGCGGTTCCCCAGACGGGACTTCATACAATGGTTTAGGAATCTATAATTTATTTATTCTTTCATTAATACAGCAGTATTTCAAATATAAAAGTCATAAAAACCTACCTAACTACCTAACTGGACATGAGCCCGAACCAAAGTAAAATAATTATACAAAAATGTAGAGTTTAATTTTAATTTTCAATTGTTTTGTTGATAATTTTATGCTTTAATTAAGTTCTTGTATTTATCGTCGTCGCGTATCATACAGAACTTTTTTTTATATACATACATACATACATACATACATACCATCACGCCGCTTCCCTTGCGGTGTAGGCAGGAGGGATCGAGCGCCACTTTCTTCTATCCTAACATACATCTTTCGCTTCCGTCGCTGTCATACAATTCTTTATGCATGCTCTCCTGTTCAATGGGCCCAACACGTGACCGTCCTGTAGGATTTGTTATTTATGATTTTGCCATTTGTTCCTCGGACGTCCACGTCTCTTAGCACTATTCCTCTTAGACAAATATATTATCTTCTTGGTCATTCTGCCCTCATACGTTCTTTCTACATGCCCAAACTATCTCATCTTATTTACATCGCAACTATTTTACATATGACATTATAGTGATGGTGGACTTCCCCAGTATAAAAACTCTAGATTCAGCGCTATCTATGTTTCTATATGTTTAAGACCCGAAAGTTTTCTTCCACACTAGTGTACATTAAAGTACTTGAAAATATTACAAGTTAAAATTATTCCGATTCGCTGCTTTATTGACATAAATGTATGTAGATAATCCTCATCGTGTTTGGATTTGTGGCATACCTCGTTGTTTTATCGCAGGTGTCAATTGGATTATACACGATGTTCTATGTTTTTTTATTGAACAATTAAAATTTTGAAATGTGTGAAGTGTCTATTCTAAACCCGAGAGTCAACAAATAGCGATTGAAATAAAACTTGCGTTAAAATGATTTATTACAGACTACTTTTTTTAATTCCTAGAAAAGAAAATTTTATTGTGTAGTGTAGTATTTTTTTTTTCATTTCATCACCATAGAATAATAAGAATAATAATAATAATAAGTCTCCCACTCTTTCTCGTAAGTTTTCGAGTGTCCTGTAAAAGGCAGGTGTTCGAAAAAATTAAGACATTTTACATCTTAAATTCAGCGTTGAGGTTTGCCACCCATCCTGAATATCTTGATTGTATGTTGGCACGAAGAGGACAGCTTGCATGTTTATCATATGCAGCTGGTCTGCTGGCTACCCCACTTGTGGGATATGCCGTGATGGTATAGATAGAGAATAATAAGAAAAATATAATTTTTTGAACGATTATATTTCTAAAGAACAGAAAACTACGTAGGTGTTTTTGTTTACTAAATTCACACGGAAATAAGCAAAATGAGTTTTTTTTTTAAAAAAAAACATCAATTTTCAACAACACGCCCACACACAACCCAAAAATATTCGAAGGAAATTAATAAATGTTAAAGTACGCAAACTATATTTTATATTAGAATGAAAAATTGGCTAATATTAATAACAAGTGAAATTCAAAGTTCAATGAACTGCAGAAAGTAATTGAAATAAAAACGTGTTGAAATAATATCTTACTCGTAAATTTTATTTTTTTAATAAAAATTATTGATTAATTAAAAATTATTACCGTTGTAAGAATATTTTTATTTATTTTTAGCTCTAAGTTATTTAGAAAAAAAATTGTTACATAAATTACTGTAACAAGAAATAAGTTCCTATTATTTGATTATTTCGTTTGCAAAAAAAATTCTACGAATATGTTTTCAATCTGAAATGTTTATTTACCAATTATAAAATACTTTTGAAAGGAGAAAAGTTGCTGGCAATAAGGTAAATGGTGCAATCCGACCAATAATTGCAAATAGAAACATATCCACCACAGCTAAAAGGTTGGTGCACTCTGCTATCTTAGTGCCAACACTTATGTATGCAAGTGAGACGTGGACATGGTTAAAGAAGGATGAAAGTGGCATAAATGCAGTGGAAATGAGATCGTTGAGAAGGATGTGTGGTAAAAGTCTGAGAGATCGTGTGCGTAACAGTGATATACGAAAGGAATGTGGAATGAAAGTTGGTGTAATAACAAGGATGAATGTAAATAAGTTAAGATGGTTTGGGCACGTGGAAAGAATGAATGAGGACAGAATGACTAAGAAGATATATTTGGCTGAGAGGAATGGTGCTCGGAGACGTGGACGTCCGAGGATTAAATGGCAAGATCATTTAAATCAAATCCTACAGGACGGTCACGTGTTGAGCACGTTGAACAGGAGAGCATGCATGAGGAATTGTATGACAGTGACGGAAGCGAAAGATGTATGCAAGGATAGAAGGAAGTGGCGCTCGATCCTTTCTGCCTACCCCGCGAGGGAAGCGGCGTGATGGTATGTATGTATGTATGTATAAAATACTTTTTGTTATTGGAATATTTTTATATATAGTTTTTGTATTTTTTCGCAGTACTCTTTACGTATTTATTGAAATAAAATATATTTATATTATAAATTATCTGTTCTTTGTCACGAAACTAAACGAATCGTTGTAAAAATACATAGCTTGTTAGAAGATATCACAATCTAGCGATAAACCCCCACCCCCCTGAACATCGAATTGAATATCTGATAATTTTATGATATTTTGTAACGTTAAACCAATGTATAATAAAGAATAAAAATAAGTATATATAATGAGTTACAATCCATTGGATTGGTCTGCAACGAGTTTTGACTTATTTCTCCACTCCTCCCTATTCTCAGCTAGTCTCTTCAACTCCATATATGAGCCACAGCTCATGTCCCTCTTCAGTTGGTCCATATATGCGTCTCTCGGTCGACCTCTGCCATTTGTGCCTTCGGTCCTGCCCTCTGCGATTGCGATGAGCAGTCCTGGGTGCCTGATGTTGTGGCCAATCCAATTAGCTCGTTGTTGGCAGATTCTTTTGAGGAGTTGCCTTTTTTCGCCAACCCTGGTTAACACTTCTTCGTTTTCGACGTGTTCCGACCAATGAATCTTCAGCATGCGTCTATAGCACCACATTTCAAATGCCGCTAACCGTCCGCTTTCCCTCTTGCTGATGGTCCACGTCTCGCACCCATATAACAAAATGCTCCACACAAAGGCTTTAGTGAGATTCTTCCTCACGCTTAGATCAATATTAGGGGATTCTAATATTTTGGATTTTTTGTTAAAGGCAATTCGTGCCTGGTTTATTCTGCTCACAATTTCTGATTTGGAGCGTCCGTCCTGGTTTATTCTGCTGCCCAAGTACACGAATTCTCTTACTTGTTTGATGCTCACTCCATTTATGGCAATGTTCGCAGTCGCTTCCTCCCTTCCAACGACCATACATTTTGTTTTATCTTTATTTATTTTCATGTTGTACTTTGACAACAGTATACTTTCCATTTTCCCTAAGGCTTCGTTCAGCTCCATCTCGGAGTCTGCGAGCAGTGCTATGTCGTCTGCGTATAGTTAAAATATAAAATATTTGCCCTTTATTGCGATACTCTTATCGTCCTGACAGTACATTAATCGAAACGGATTCATAATTTGAAGATTGAATATCGCCTTTATAACTTTAATATACCTACTTTGGATTTACTTGTGTTTTTAATAATGATAAATCTGTTGTGTTTGATAACATATTATTGATCTTTTATGGACTGGTTTTTAACTTCCATTCCGTTCACGGCTATTTCTCACTCCACAAAATAATATGCGACACTTTTAAAATAGGTTTATGTACAGTGGTATTTTTCGCCCAGACCGTCACGTCACATTGTCTATAGGTTTTGTTTGGTGGTATTTGCTGCCTGGACCGTCACGTTACATTGTAAATAGGTTTTGTACAGTAGTATTAATTGCCCGGACCATCACGTTGCATTGACTACAGGTTTTTGAGCAGTGATTGCTCACATCATCATTTATTACATGTTTATACCATTTGACATCTAATACCTTCCATATTAATTATGTTGAAATAGCTTCATTTCTCGGATATTTCAGGAGTCCAAGGACTCCTATTTATCCGTAGGAGTAATACCTTCCATAGACACTAATAGATATAATATGTGTGTATTTGCATTCTAAGACTCAGTCGTATACGTGCATGCAATAGGAGTGTATTTTTCTGAACGCCGACGCACGAATTATCTTCTTCTTAAATTTAATTTTTTATTAACTCTTCTATGTTTTATTCATCTTTCAATGTATTCCATCATAACGTATACCACAAGTAGGGAAAATTATTACACTAACAATGGATAAAAATAAACATATGGGCTACTTCTCTTTGCCTACCATATAAATTAGTCATTCAGTATGTATAATTTACTTCATATATTGCTGAATCAATGAACGTCGAATGTTTTTGTTCGAAAATGCGGAGTATTTAACGCCTTTTTAAAATATACTCGAAAACTTACAGAAAATATTTGAAGTCTTTATTTATGTCGAAAACTTTCATAGAAAAAAAGTGAGCAAAATGAAAAATATTTGTAAGCTTAAATCGTTCACGTGTGTCATATATAATATTTCAACAGAAAGTAAATGAAAATAAAGAACACATAAAATATAAACGACGTAATTTTGTAGAATTTTTACGTTAAAAATGCAAGTTAAAAAGTGTGTGTGTGCGTAGATGGGAGATAGAAAATTTCATGTATAAATAATCATACATAACACATTCATTTTCGTGTACACTTAGATACTGTACTGCAAATACCTATATGATTTATGAATAACAAGAAATCTTCATGAAATATAGTGATAATATGTTAGTTGGGTGTTAAAGTAGGTTATATATTCTAGCGAAATATCCATACTAAAACATAGGCTCTTCACACAACTTTCCTCACCAATTTACATTGCATACCAGTCGAATACCGGAACTTTATCTTTCTCAACATAATTTTATTTAGGTATATGAGCATTTGCAAATATTTTTCGTCCTTCCGCAAATATTTATTATGGTCAAAAAATTGCAGGAGTTTTATGCGTAGGTACATTATTTTCAGAATATTATCTCCTATTTTTTATTAGATATTTTGAATATTTCTATTTATCCGCGATTCTAATTCAAACTTTTGTCCACATGAGCACGTTCCAGTGAGCAGCTTGAGGAGTTGGTAGAAAATAATTTATTCAATCGACCTTAGCGCCACCTTGTGAATTTTCTTTACAAATATGTTTTGTTTACTGATAAGATAGTCGACTGGAAGTTAGCTTTAAGCCTCGACCTAGTCACATGTGCATCATAGGTGTTCTTTCTCGTCTAAAAAACTAAAATAACGAGAGTTCTTTAAAATAAAAGGTGATAATAATGGTACTCTATGCGGCCTGTACAGCGAAAATTAGTTTAAGAACAAAGTTAAAGTGCAAATTTATAATGATTTGCGTATGTGGAAAGAATAAAGGAGAATAGGATTATCAAATAAAATAAAATAAATATTTATTATTAATTGCTGGTGGTCTCCAGACTGGATTATTGCAACACCCTGTACTTTGGTCTTCCTATGGTGCAGCTGAATAGGATCCAGGCTGTATTCAATGCTGCTGCAAGACTTCTCCTGAGAGGTCGAAGATTTGAGCATATTACTCCTCTCTTGCACAACTTACATTGGTTAAAGGTAAAGCAACGAGTGGAGTATAAGATGTGTGTGATGGTGTTTTCGGCCTTGAAGGGAGTGTTACCATCTTATTTGTCGGAGATGTGCGAGATCGAGACCATCAGTGAAAGACGGCTCATGCTTCGCTCAGCACAGGATGAGGCAAAATGCAAACTAATTGAGCCATCTCGATCTCGCAAAACAGGCTTTGGAGAGAGGAGGTGAATGGAGAGAGTTTTAAAAAAGGACTGAAGACACACCTTTTTGCTGGGAGTTTCGGGTGATGGATGGATACGATATACAGCGCCCTTGAGGTCATGTTATGAGTAAACGGCGCTTTACAAATTGTCCATATATATATATATATATATATATGAATGACTGTGTGATCAAATTTTCATCGGAAATGCATGTGCAACATGCATTCCATTGATGAAAGATCACTTGATTTTACGCAGGAGATATATATATATATATTTTGTTTTGTGTTACTGTTGAGTAAGACTAAACTGGAGGATGCAGGGGACCGCAAAACTTGGAAGATGAGGACTAGGAGAGCCGACCCCAAGTAAATGGGATAAAGGCGAGGGCGAAGAAAAGAAGTTGAGTAAGACTAAACAAAACTGTGTTAGGTGCGTTAGTCTTACTCAACAGTAACACAAAACAAAATAATAATAAATATTTATTTTATTTTATTTGATAATTTATAATGAAGTGTTACAATGTAAATGCCGATACAATTAATGAGAATAGGATTACTTAGTAAATAGTTGATGGTTGCTTGAATAAGGATTAAATGGTAAGATAATGTGAACCAAATTCTAGAGGGTGGATCCACGTTGAACGGAGAATAGGTATGCATAAGAAATTGAATGACGATTGTGCAAGGCCCGCTTGATCCTTTCTGTCCATCTTGTCATTTCAAGGAAGTAGCATGATATGATAATGATTCGTGATAAGTTGGATACTAGTTTTCATTATAATTTTGTTATTATAAAAAGGTGTTTGGTGTTACGTAAATTCCTTACCTTACGTATCAGCTCTCCAACCATGCCATCCCATCCTCCCTTCACCTCCGGATTCTCAGTGCCGTAGTTTCCGTCTTTGACAATGCGAAGTTCGTCTGGAAGAAACAAAAACTCATAGAAAAAATAATACATAATAATAATAGTAATAAGTTATACAGAGAGAAAGGGGGGAGAGAAAGAGAAGGATATAAAGACTAGAAATATTCTTTTAAATGTCATCATGTGCGTTAACAAGTCATAAAATACATTATAAAATATTAGCATTGTATTTATTTACACATAAATATTTGAGAAATGAAAACATTTTTTTTAGAACTTTCGCTTTCATCTTGAGGAAGTTTTATCGTCATAAGGGGTATTCACACTTGTTCACTTTCAGTGATCACTCTGGAGAATCCTCCAAGATGAAAAGGTGTGAACAGACGTTTCATTAATAGTGATCACTAGCAATGACGGATGAAAGCAATTACTGCTAGACATAATTTTGATGAAAGGTCCTTTCACTGAAATAATCAAAGACAAGGTTTTTCCTATTATTTCTATTATTTTAATGTTGTCGAGAATTTGATTAATATGTTTTGATTTACAAAAACTGTTATTTTACATTCATTAAGTTTTTATTTTATTTTTTAACGAAAATACGTCAAACCACAGAAAACATCACCGTGAGTGTTGACACGGCAGTGAAAGCACAAATAAACAAATGTGAATAGACGTGTTCACTTTCAATGAGCAGCGTTGACTCTGAAACTTTGAATGATCAATCCAAAGTGAAACAATGTAAATGCTACTTTACGATTTCACAAAGTAAAAATTTGTTTCTCTTGGCATCTCTTGTAAGCGGGATTGTAAATAGAGCAACATTGAACCATAATATTTCTTTAGCAATTATTTATATGACTTTACGCTTCTTCTGTTAAATTTAAAAGTGTGTTAAAATCATACTTAAAAGTATCATACTTTTTAATCTGATTAGTTTTTTTATTCGCAGGAACAAATAAACAATAACTGCATATATGAACACATAAAAGATGAATCTTTAAAACGTCAGTAATCATCCAACATTACGTGTCACAATTAATCAAAAATATATTTTTTTTGGAATATTCTCAATATTATCACCCATGTAGGAGTAATAATAATTCTTGGTGGTAATGTCCATCTACTTATAAAGCTAAATTTAAATTCCAAACATTGCCACCTACGCGCCATCTAGACGCCTATGTGACATATTAATGCGAAACGTATATTAAGGTGAAGATTCAAGATACCTATAATATTGGCAAATAATAAATCTATCCATGCTCTTACGACATATCTCTGTGTTGAACATACATATAATATCCTTCATTTAAAAAATGTACGTATATGATATTTGAGGGTGATTGTGATACCTCAGTGTTGAATTTCAAATAGCATACGTACATATTATACGAATTCTTGTCTTCTATTGATAATCACAAACTTATTAGCACGAGTAGGAGATTAATTATTATTTTCTTCAACTTTGTGTTTATTTTTATTCTAGATTCATCTTTTAAAAAACTGTTTTTTAGCTTTTTACCATAAACCAAAGTAATAGAAAATCTCACTAATATTGATAAATAAAAAGCTAGAACATTTTTTTTATTCTGAAAGATTAACTTTGTAGGGGTTCGGTAAAAAATACGAGTTTCAGACAAATTGGTCTGTGTACACCTCATCGTCTTCATCTATCAGTGGATTTCATAATGTACCTTTGAAGACTTGACGAATCAAAAAGTAGAGCTATTTTTATGAATTATTTTTTTCCAATATTCTATTGCTTTACTATTTATTGAACTTAGAAAAAAATAGAAACTACTTAATAACGTGTGAATATCATTTTAAAAGTCCACAAAATTTATGAGTTTTTTCACGATATTTTCGCATCCACGACACCCAATCACTCGAACACTTTACAGTAGCTCGTATATCAAAATAATAATTTTATCTTCTCTTCCAAATCATTTTCATTTTCAGCTATAACAGTCAAATCACACGCAAATATTATAAACACATAAAAAGGATATATGAAAATATTAGAGAGATTTTTTTATATTTTTATATTATGTACATGAAATATATGAAATAATGTATATGTACTTTGAGGATATGAGAGTATATAGAGATATGTGGTTAGGGAAGAACGATGTATTCAATGTATGGGTTAGGGACACACATATAATATGGTGTTATAGGAGACGTAGGTACTTACTAACATTAGGGATATGTTTTTTTATCATACATGCGCGATCTCAGTGTGGTTTTTAGGATTATGAAAAGCTTCATGGATATGTTTTAGTGGAACATTTTATATTTTTAGTTGATTAAGTACGGAAGATATAATGTTTTATGTATGTGAACAAAATAGCGCAAAGGGAGATAATTTTTATTATTTTTTTTGTAGAACGATTTCAACATTAAAAAGGGTGTTTTTTATACGTTTTTAGTTGGGGATGATGTCGTTCGAGTAAAAAACTAATTAGGTTGCTGGTATGTTGAACATAATTATAATGTTTGTATAAAGAAACTCGGCATTTCAAATTATATAATGTAGAGTAAGAAAAATAGCAAAAATGTGATAGATTATTATAAAATATCTTCTTGTTACATTTTAATTAAATAAAGGCAAAAGTTTGATGCGAACCAATATTCCGGAGTTATTTTAATAATCTTTTATTTACTAAAAATATCTTAAAGCAGAAATATCTTATAAAAAAGCAGTGCAGGCTAAAAAATATACGATGACTTTGTGTAAATAGTAAATGTAGATTATTATGCTAGATAATAAAGAGGGTGTGAGAAACGCGGGTATCTGAGAACCATGTGGCTTGATCGTGTGGACCAAATTCTCAAGGATAGTTACATAGGATAGATTCAATTCTCGTGAAAGAGAAATTTACGTGCGTACATGAGAAATTGCATGAATGTATGTATGTAGAAGAAGCGAATAAAAAAAAATTATGCCAGGAGAGTTCTAATGTCGTTTTATCCTCTGCGCTTACCCCACTTGGGATACAATGTGAGGGTATCGTAAGAAGTATTACTATGTTCCCGTTAGGCTAACAACTGCTTTGTAAGTATCGGGACACCATTTTTGCTTCTTCCCAAAGCGTGATATGTACAGTTGTTATCAATGTACAAAGGAGTTGTTCGTTATGTTCCAACATCTTCTTCTTCTTCAAGTGCCTTGTCGGATCCCCCCCAACGTTGGCGATCACCTCGGCGAACTTGTCCCTGTCCTGCGCTGCTCGGAACAGCTCTTCCACACTTCGGATGCCGGTCCACTCCCTTATGTTTCGCAGCCAGGACATCTGTCTCCTACCGGGACCTCGGCGTCCCTCAATTTTCCCCTTCAATATCAGTTGGAGAAGGTGGTATTTTTCTCCACGCAGAACATGACCCAGATGTGAAACCTTCCGAACCTTGATGATTGATAACAGCTCCCTGTCAACTCTAGCTCGCCTCAGGACTTCGGTATTGGTAACCATGTCGGTCCAGGGAATTCTGAGCATACGGCGATGGAGCCACATTTCAAATGCTTCCAGTCTGTTCATTGTATTGACTTTTAAGGTCCATGTTTCACATCCATACAATAAAACAGACCATACATAGCACTTAATCATTCTTAAATTAAAAAACAAGATTAAAAAACATATGTTCCAACATATGTTTTTTAATCTTGAAATTATTTGTTACGTTTTCTTTCTTTTATTTCATTTTTATACAAAAAATAAGTTAAATTTAATATACCTACTACATGCGTTTTATTCATATTTTATTTTTTCAAAAAAAAAAACAGTATGGTATTAGTGTTAATACTTTTAAGAGAGAAATGAGTTATTCAAGAGATAACATAACATTTGCATGTCGGAGAAAGGTTTTTAATACAAAACATTACTTCTGAAACACTTTTCATTAAGCTCTTTTCATTAAATAAACAGTTTTTTTATAAAATTTAGGCTTGTCACAATTAACTCAAATAGGTACAGAAAAAATAGTTGACTCCATTTGATGTCTCATAAAGAAGATAGGTGGTAGACCAAATACAGTATGTAATGGGCATACTCGTACATATTTTTTTTTTATTCTGTAATGTACATAAATTACAAGCAGAGGGCGAGCCAATCGCAGAGGCGCTATTCTATCCAACTAACCTAACAAGCCAAGTTTAAACGATTCTAGAGAATTTCTTTTTATCGATAAATTTATATTCTAAAAGTGGTAATTATTATTTTATCCTCACCGAGGATCGATTTAACGTTCTTTCGTTTGCAAAGGTGGTAACATCCGCTTGCTTTTAATGATTCCTGTAGATTAGATTAAACTTATTATAATTAACACACACATTAGATCAAACTTAACATAATAAACACCCACATTTCAAGCGAGTGAACAATTTTCAACACCTAATTGTTTTTACTTTTTCAATAAATTTTGCATTCTGACCCTTTAGATTCAATGGTAAAATTTTCAGGCAGTTGGCTGCAACAATGTCCACATTAGGTATGTAGGTATCCCCAACCAAACTCAAAGCCGTACAGAGGAAACTCCACAACATGATTTACTGTCGGAACTAGAGGACAAACCCATCAGCGCATATGCGTTTCGTTAAATTCAACATACATAATTATCACTTTCTCTCAAAAAATATGTTATGTAGTAGGTTGCCTAACCTATCCTTAAAATAAAACTCTTGTCAATTTTTATTTAAATATAAAATTTCCAATATTCTTAAGCTTTTTCTTGTCAGAGTAGCTAAATGTATTGAAGATAATATGTAGGTATTATATAACACAAAGAACTACTTAAAATGTACTACTTAACGGTCCTTAATGTTCTATTCAACATCATTCAACCGAACAGAGCACTTGACTCTAAGTATCACCTCAACAGCTTTTTACCACGTACATTCAAATATTATTATTTTTGTAGAGTTGATGTTCTTCTTACATAGAAAAGTAAAGCTACATTATGCGATGAAGTCGTGTCGTATTTTTGAAATCGTTGTAGTGAAAAATTCAACAGTCGAAAGGCATTGTAGGAGTGTACAAGCATTTTAATGCATAAAAAAACACTGAAAGACCTGTAAAGATTGCCGCATAGAATTGCAAAGTGTAGGTAAAATCTTTGTATTCCTTACAAAGATTTTTTAGGTATACCTACCTACTTTTTAAAATCACGTTTAAAGGTATTTAAATTTTCAGTTCAGCGATGAAATATGCCATTCATCGTGATTGCCTGAACTTTTATTTACACAGAGAGGACGACTTGCATGGTTATTAAAAGCAGTTAATCCGCTGGCTACTACACTTGTAGGAGATGCCGTGATGGGATGGATGGATCTTATTTGAAATACTGCATTCATTCACTCTTTAATAAGAATATAATAATATTATTAACTAATGAAACTTCGATATTCAATCGACAGTCAAATTAGTGCAAAAATACTAAAGAAAATGTTTTGAAGGAATTTGGTCTTACTCAAAAACAAACTGCAACTCTCATAACATCACGGCATATCCCACAATTTAGGTAGCTAGCTGACCATCCCCATTTAATTTAAAAGACAGCCTTTGTCTCAGGTAATTACGTATATTAAAAAAAAAACATTTAACAAAACAGATGGAACATAATTATTTCTCTTTACAGCAACATAATTAGTATAGAATGTAAGTTTTAAAGAGAATAGTTTATCTAGGGAATACTGGCACAATTACATTTATCACGGATTCATAAACCTACATATTTATTAGATGTTCAAATTTGTTGTTGGATTTTAATTTACAAAAAAATAAACCTAATTTCTTTATTTTTTTTTGTGTGGAATACGTATTTATTTATTGATACATCAACATAGTAGGTAAGGTTGGCACAATATAAAATATAACAATAACAAATATTTCAGTATTATACAAATTAGTATAGATATAAACATAATGGGAAAGATGCTATGTTAATGAATATAAAAAAAGTCCGGATAGTAAAGTCCGAATATATAAAACCTGTGTTAGACCAATAATGACATATGGTGTAGAAACAAGAGCAGACACGGTACGAACAAAAAACCTACAAAGAACATCGGAGATGAAAACATTACGTGCTATTGCGGGCAAAACTCTCAGAGATAGAATTAGAAATACTGAGATAAGAAACATATGCAACACGGAGGACATCGTAAGATGGAGTAGGAAAAGGAGACGATTCTGGAGAGACCATGTAGATCGAATGGCTGAAAACAGAATCGTACATATAGCTGCTAAAGAAACACCAGTCGGTTCACGTCCCCGAGGAAGACCACCAAAAGGAAGGAAAGACAGCTGGTCTTCAGCATCACAAGAGGCATCAACTTCTGACCTAACAGATCGATTATCTACATTACGAGTAAGAAGAAGAAGAAGAGTTTTTCACAAAGGCGCGATCTCTTCCAACTAACCCAAAAGTATTAACTTAAAAAAAAAACATATGAAAATAAAAACCCAAAATCCAAGGCAATTTGTAAAAAAAAGAGAAAAAAAAATGTTACGTTAAAAATACGAATCTCAAAAAATTTAATGAAAAATATGTTAGATCAAAAAACCTTTTCTCGGAAGGAAATCCTTTGTAATACAATCGACAAGTGTGTGATGTTAGTCATCAGAATTCTGAAAATCTCAAACAAGGACTGACACTTGTGATATTAATGATATTTGGACAACTGATAATTCAAGTGCCATGCCGTATAATGAATTAATAATTTCACCACGAGGCTTTGTTGAGGCATTTAACACCTTTTAAATCCAGTACAAAATTTTTCATTGGAAATGAAAAAAAATATATGAGAAGGGAATGAGTATTTATTTCTTTCATTTTTACTGCAATAAAAAGATGTATTTACCATTCATGGTGGAGTTTTATTGTTTTAATGCGATATGTTATTTATTTAAGACAGTTTGTCTTTTTCATTAGCTGGCTTTACATAATGCACCAGCTGTGCGCTGACTCATTTCGAAAAAAACCTAAACAAATAACAATGTCGTATTACAAATGAACACATTTTCTAACAACAAAGTATTTAAAAATCATGATCGTTTCCTTAACTCTGAAAATATTTACTATTTATAATAGTTAGTATGCCTTCATAAAAGATTTCAGGAAAACACTTACGGAAAAGTAGCTACAATATTGTTAAAAGCTCTTCAAATTTGTTATAGAGTATCGAATTTCAGTAATTGTACTAAAAAAACTAATCCATGTAAAGTCAATACTTGTGAATGTTATTTTATTTACTTTCAAAATCAGTAATTTCTTTTTTCTGTTTTTGAAGTGAACATAAACGAAATACTTCATTTATTAAAAAAAATATATACATACAATGCAATTAAATAAAAGAAGGGTATGTTGATGTGGGAATAGTGATTCAGTAAAAATATTATTGTAAAATTAAGAACACTGTTCATTTATCCACTTTGAGAATTGTTTAATTATTATAAAATGTAACTACAGTGACAACAAAATACTCTATTATTGTGTACTCTATTATATTTACAAACTTTTCATAGTGGAAATACAGTGTTCTTAATTTGATAGTTATCTTTTATAATGCACTTCCACAAAGTTATACTAGAAAATATAGAAAATTTATCAGTAAAAAGATTATGTCGGATTCCTACTAGCCTACTTTTTTATAGTCAAACAATTCTCGTAGTGAAATTACACAATGTTCTAATTTTAACAGTAATCTTTTATAATGCATTTTCACAAAGTGACACTAGAAAATATAAAACATATCAGTAAAAAGATTATGTCGGAATCATATAAAATAATATCTTTAAGAAAATGACACCATACTTTTTATGTGAAACTATCAGTTACGAACGAAAGAAAAGTGTAGACCACGTCGGTTAACTTCATGTTGTCATTTATCAGTTGTAGTAGATAGTAGTACGAGTAGTAGATGATAGTACATGCTTGTTTTACTATTCGTGCCTAAGGCGATTGAAATCGTTCGTGAGGAAATGAGAGCGATCGTGGGTGAAAAAGAGGAAATCTGTCCAAACATATCGCGATAAAATACAAAAAAAATTTAACGCTTGTATGGTAGCTTGTAATGTATTTATAAAAAAGCAATTGATTTATTAAAATATTCAATGTGACGAAGATGTGTTTTTTTGATTATTGTTAACATTTTGAGAAATAGATTCATGAGGAATAATTTTTCCATTTTTTTCCATTATTTTGTTATAAATTATTTTTCATTACTTTATATGAAATAAAAGGATTCTTTCATCGTGGAAAATTTTAAAATAAGATTAAATACGAAGTATGTAAATATACGAAATAGCTTTATATGTTTTCATTAATCTGTGATTAAATTGAGAAACTGAATTCATACATAGCTTTTATTAAAATTTATTTCTCTAGTTGCTTCGCTAGCAGATCATAGAATATGACATGATGATATTTTATCAGAGCAAGAGACTCAATAAAAAAAAACAACAAAATTTTTTGCTTCATGAATTTGTGCCAATATTTATAAAAGAAATTAATGTGTATTTTACACATGGACATGATGTAATAAAAAACTGCATTCATGCATATTGGATATTTCATATCTCCGTGGAGTCCCTGTTACAGAATATTTCTCCGACTGTTTTCTGACAGTTTTTGAGTGTAATGTAAAACGTAACTGTTCGAAAAAGCTCACAAGTAGACAAGTAAAATCTTAAATTCAGCGGAGGCAATCCACATGAGATGACAATCTGCATCTTTATCACATGCAAACTAATCTGGTGGTAGCCCCACTTGTGGGATACACTGTGATGGTATAGTTGTAGTATATTTCATTCGTGCAATGACAATATATTGATTTTAAAATCTATAAATAGCTAGCATCACTTTGAGCTTTTTACTTTTTTAAAGTCTTGTATATAATTTAATATAACAATATCTCTGTTCGTCGCTTTGTCCCAATTATCACGGGTCAGTTGTTTTGGGGCGGACGGTCCTTTTCCATTTTATTCTCTCATCTCATTAGTTTAGGTTTTTTGAAAAGTATGTCATTTTTGTGACATAATCGTACAAAAATTAACACGCCGGATTTAACACTATACAGATATACTTTTGCTTTCAAACACTTTAGAAAATCAATACTTAAATACATACACCCATATATTCTCACGTAGTTACAAACAAAAGTTTTCCCATAACATTTTATATACTTTTTTTCATTCCGTAAACCGTATGTGTGTTTTTAAATTTTTCGTTAATTCCACGTACTCGCTAGATACCAAACTTCTCTGTTTAGTTAACATTTAAATTTTAATTTATTTTGAAATGTGTAAAAATAGTAAAGTGCAGTGTTGGTGCAAGATAAAATTTAAACTGTATTATACTGAAATTTCGATATTATTGACCATAGGTACTTATTGGAAGTCCATTTCAAGATAAATTGAATAAAAATCACAGTATCTAGTTAACTTCCAAATGACTTTATTAACTTCGCTTACTAGTGTTCGGAGACCCTCGACTCCATCATCACGCGATTAGAAAAAAATTAAGTAATCGAAGTAAATAAAATAATTTGGACGTTTACTACATACTCCACTACTAAAAGATCTACATTGGCTGAGGGTCCCAGAGAGAGTGGAGTTTAAATTGTGTCTCACTGTCCACAAGGCCTTATGCGGCACGGCACCCACATGTCTAACCGAACTCTGTTCCGTTGACGAAACTCCGAGACGACCGCTGCGCTCGGCCTCTTCTGCTGTCAACAAACTTGTGAAACCCAATATGGCGAACACCTCCAAATTTGCAGAAAGGAGCTTCAGAGCCGCCGCGCCTTCCGCCTGGAACAGACTGCCCATAGATCTGAGGGTGAATCAGTCCACAACCAAATTTAGAACCAAGTTGAAAATACTACTGTTCGGGAGAAGTCACGGCGCCCTTGAGATGGTCACGGATCATTAAACGGCGCCACATATAAATAGTCCGATTATTATTATAATTTTACTGTGTTTTTTTAAATTGATCTATCTATTCTATCTATTGCCTCACGCCGTATCACAAGTGGGGTAAGCAGAGAGAACGGAACGCCATATAGATCTGTTTTTACGTAGTTCTTTCGCTTCTTCTACATTCATACAATTTTTCATGCAAGCACGTCGATTTTTCTTACTCAATACGAGTACGTCCTTGAGAATTTGATCTACATGGTCAAGCCATGAAGTTCTAGGACGCCCGCGCTCCCACATATTCCTCCTTTCAGACAAGTATATCCTCTTTGTCATTCTTTCCTTTTCCATTCGTTCCACATGACCAAATCATCTCAATTTTTTCACACGCATTCTCTCCACAACACTGCTCTTGCATCCATTAATTCTTCTTATATCCCCATTTCTCACTCTATTAATTTTTTTCTTTTTTTTTTCAATTTATCTTACATTATACTGGTTTAAATTAAATTATTAAAGTAGTATCTATATCGAAAACAGTATATTATGAATATTACAAAACTTGTTTATTGTTTTATGTTATTGTTTAGATACCACAGGCTTAGTAACGCTCTGTAATTATTTGCTTTAAGGGTGGGCATGGCTAGTGGTGTGAGAAGAGAAAATTCTCCAAAGAAATTTCTCGAGAACGAGAAATTTCTCCAAGAATTTCTCCTCTGATGGAAGAGAAATTTCTCTTCATTATTTTTCTTAGTGGTATTATGACCTTTCGCCCAGTACACTTCGCAGCCAACCTGATTGATCCAAAAATTTGTGGGGCTGATCAAGGCCCAAATCAGAGGTTATTAAAACTTTTTTCCATGTACGAACCTGCAATTTTTTTTATCTTAAATATGCGCATGTGGGGTGTCAAAAATCAAGATTTTTCATTAGTTATTAGCACTTTTTTCTGTGTAGGTACCTAACATTTTTTGTTTCCATAATTAATTGTAGCCATATTGGTGATAAATTGTCTCAACATTTGTACATTGTTATTGATTGATTGAATAAAGTATTTATTATTATTATACTGTTAAATAAAAAATAAAAAAATATCTCGGAAAATTCTCTACTTCGAGAAATTTACCGAGAATTTTCTCGGTAAATATCGAAAAATTATTTCTTGAGAATTCCACAACACTAGGTATGGCATTAAACAAAGATAGGGGAAGAACACGACGCTAAGACATTATAACGCACATTAAGTTTCATAAGTGTTGAATTATACTTAATTAATGAATTTTAAAATAATAATAATTATTATTATTATAATAATTATACGGAAACATAAGATCCACTTCATTGTTAGTAAGTTGTCTAACTTAATTGTTACGAAAATAACATAATAATATCAAATACATTCACACAATTTATGGACGTACCCATATGGCTTATTATTCGAAGTTTGTGTAATACAGGACATAGACAATAATATGTAAGATTTCGTAGAATATCGAGTATTTTTGCGTTTAAATTGTAATTGAATGATTGAAAATATTAAAGAATGGATAACTTATGTGATTACATAAAACTTACTGGGTACTTGAGTAAAAGTTGTCATGTTGCTAGACTCAAAGATCAAAGGTGGACAAAAGGGGTAGAGGAGTGGATATCCAGAGAAGACAAAAGAAGTAAGTACACAAGATGGTCAGACGACATTGGAAGAATCGCTGGTGAGTGGTTGCAGAAAGCTTAGGATAGAGATGCCTTTAGACAAATATGTTCAGCAGTGGACAGGAATAACTGCATAAGTAAGTAAAGGTTTTTGAATATCAATTGAAAAATATTATGATTATGTTTATATAATAGATAGCATAATAGAGCAATGGAATTTTTTAATTTATTGGCTCAGAACTGTGACATATTTTCTGTCCCACAGGGAGTTCGTTGCATTGATTTTGTTGTTTTGAATATTGTGTTGCTTTGTATAAATTGTATATCATTGCATATCGCATTGGCGAAAAGCTGTAATAATGTGCAAAGGAAATTTAAAGAGAATAATAATAATAATAATATACGAGTTTATCTCTCTCGTTCTCCATTTTTTTCTAGAACTGCCATTATCAATCTCTATATGAATTAAAATCCAAACCAACAGTTGTCCAGCACACAATAATAAAAAAATAATTTGCCTTCCATCAACAATCTTTTCCAGAAGTTTTCCGGGTGTTCTGTAAAAGCGAAGTGTTTGAAAATATAAATACATAAAAAAAATACGATTCAGCGATGAAGATTGCCATCCATTCAGAATAAAAAGTTTTTTTGTCGGCAAGGACAGCTTGCGTGTTTATAACATGCGACTGATCTGCTGACTACCCTACTTCTGGGATATTTTTTTTTTAAAGATATAATTTGTATAAGACGTTTGTTTCTTATTGTTTATATTCAACAATGGCTTAATATTTTCCAACCTCAATTTTTTTTCTTTTCTCTTTATAATTTAATATAATCATTTTATTTTATAACTATTGTTGTTTTGTGCAAGTAAATATTAATTTTTACATCTTAATGTTTGTTTTATAAGTTAATACCTGCAGCGGTTAACTCTTATTCTATTGTTTTTGTCTGTCAAATTGTTTTATTCTTTGCTATAATATGTTAAACATGTAAAGGGCTCACGCCGTGTAAAGTTGATAAATAAATAAAAATCTGAGTTTTACAAGGCACTCAGTGCAGTTTTTTTTTTAATAAAAGATATATCTTGGTTTTGTTTGTTATAAACCCAAATACAACCTTATACACCTTTCACAGTAAGCTAAAAGCTTGTGTCGTGAAAGGGGAGTTTGCCGGCGCCTGGGATCGAACCCCGGACTCCTTGTTCACAAGGCCGAGACTCTACCTCCAGGCTACCGACGAACTCAAAATAGGCTTTCACTATTTGTATTATACAACCACTATCATTATGTATACCATCGCGGTATATTCCACAAGTGGGAAAGCCAGTAAACAAACTGCACGTAGGTAATAAACATACAAGCTGTATTCTCCATGTTAACAAAAAAATAAGACAATCAAGATGGGTGGCAAACATCATCACTGCTGAATTTAAGATATTTAATTTTTTTAAATTTAATTTTTTACTTTTTTTATTTAAAAAAAAAAGAAGATATATCTGGGTTTTGTTATAAACCCAAATACCTACAACCTTATGCACTAAAAGCTTGTGTCGTGAAAGGGAAAAAAAATGTAGAATGTCTTTATTTATTGTAATAATATATCCGTTAATTGTTAAAATAAATTAATAAATTATTATCTATTCCATTGGCTCGACACGACAGTCATTCATTTGAAATAAAAGTACAACGAAGAATAAAATATTAAATGTATCGTTTCCGTTTTGTATACGTACGGTAAGAGGAAGGTACCTACTTCAAATTTGATGATTCTATTGAACGGAAAAAATGGTAAGCCTTTATCTCTTTTCAATTGAATTATAATTGAATCAACATGAATCATTGTTTGTATAGGGAGATTATTTGAAAATAATCATTCAAATAGCATACATAGCTATTATAATCCGTCATAAAATTTGTGATAATGTTTTCATTAATCCGTGTACACCGAACAATGGAATTTTGTTATATTTATTTAGTTGTAGCATTTTTAAACCTAACGCGGATATAAATTTAGACGATTCGTGTCTTGCGGTTTATGGCTTGAGAGATATTATGTCATACGTGAAGAATGTGCTAATGAAAAATGGTTTAATAGCTTTCATAGTTGTGAATAAGCTCTTGTGTTTGGGAATTTAGAAAAATTAGCGAAAACAGAGGAATAAAAAGTATACAGTGAATTAAAGAAGATGAAATCGCTGGATCATGTCGATCAGATCTCAAATGATTGATACGTGGTTATACTAGGATTTTTTTAAACTGGCGAACTATGTCATAAAATGTGCGAGCAAGAAAGATCTACCTACCTGCTCCCGTCACACTCACAGAGAGATGTGAGTGTGACGGGAGCAGGTAGTCGATCTTTCTTGCTCGCACATTTTATGACATAGTTCGCCAGTTTAAAAAAATCCTAGTATAGTACTTTGTATAAGAAAACATTCATGAAAAACAGTAGTAGGTACCTACATATCGAAATAAATAAAACAAGCGTTTTATTCTACTAATGATTTGACAATGATTGACAATGTCCTCATAAGACGAAAGACGTCTCTCTCACCGATTAAATCATAAGTAGAATAAAACGCTTGTTTTATTTATTTCCATATGGAATTCTACTACCTTAACACCGACACAGTGAATACAGAAGTACATAGTTGATTCACGATCCCTTTTTTCTTCGTACGAGGGTGCATCACTTTTCTGCTGTAGAGTTAAATAATGTAAAACTATTAAAATATGGATCTGGCTTTGTTTGAAAATCGTCGATGTATTTAATCACGTTTGTATATAGAAGTCAAGCAATCGGTAAATAATCGTTAGTCTGTTAAGACAAAAGGATTTGAATAACTCAAACTGGGATTTAATAATACTAAATGCTAGAGGAAACTAGCAATTCATTGCACAAGTTCAAAAGCTTTACAAGAGCTGTTCAACCATCGAAAGTTTGTTTAAAATATATACATTCATGGTACGTATGTGTGTCAGCATTATATGAAAAGTTTGAAATCTTATGCAACGCATTGGATTGTATGATGCAAATATGAAATGTTTGCTACCAACTTGTGCAAGAAATGAACAAAACGAGGTTTAATTTCAACTGAAAGGAACCACTTATTGCATCTCTAAATGAAACCGTATTTAAATATCATTTCTAATAAATGTATATATAGACTAAGTTTAGAAGCTTTAGCTGTGAATAGAATTATCATTCTCTCATTAACAAAACATTTTTTTTAGTGCACTTATTCAATATGCATTATTCCGATTTTTAAATTTCTATCAATATAAATTTTATACCACAATAAAAACTACTGTTCAATTATTTGTACAAGACCTACGGAAAAGCAGTTTATTCATGATTGTTAGCATGAGTATAAGAGTTCTATAATACGTATTGGATTATTTAGAAATACTTAGTACAAATCAGCGATTTTTCCCATGAGTATCACAATGAGTTGAATATATGTAGAATACCTAATCATTTCAATGAAATACTAAATATTATGTAATGGATGATTTTCAATCTGGATTTCAACAAAAGATTTGTATCACATGTTACACTACAATATAGAAAATACCTATGTAATATCTAAAAATCGATCTGTCTCTGGTTTTATAAACAAAATCGGTTCTGGTTATGTAGGTAATATAACATCTATTTCAACACCTGTCAATCATATTTCATCTAAAAAACTATATATTTGTCTAACGAATCGCATCACGATATTTTCAAAACTCTGAAAGTTATGTAAGCTGATATACATAATTATATACATTTTCACTTGGCATTTTTATCTATAGGTACGAATCTTGCTGATTTATTTTATTTATTTACAAGCTTTTGTAACCCGGCATTGCTCGGGTTTAAATAAACAGAAACCGTGCAAATACATGGGTTAAAATTGGTATTTTTAGTTTGTAGTACCTACCTACATAAATCTTCAAGTGATTTGCCATGAAAAGTAAAGAAAAATATTAGGCGAAAATAAATAGGTTCTTATGGCTAGTACCGAGGTACTTTTGTCTTTATTTATACAAAAAATCAATTAACATTGTTTATGGATTTTTTACATAATACTATTCTTATTCTACAGTATGGATTTCTATGGTCTCATAATATCCTCCATTATGAAAATAGCTCAAAATGTCAAAAATATGCAATTTTTATTCTCATAATTCAGGATTTTTTGTCATTGGCAATCATAATGTTTCATTATGTAAACAGTCCCTAATTATTTAGTTTCAGTATTGTTTTATTTATTGTTACATCCATTTTGAAATTGATTCAATACAATGAAAAATGTTTGACTATAAATATTGGATTTTCATACATTCGCTTGGCAATTTTGTCAAGCGAATGTATGGGAATCTCATTAAAATTGTAATATCTTTATCAATACATAAGATATTTAAAATGTTTTTAGCCTTAAACCTGCCCAGGAGATGAGACCTCGTATAGAGTGTATTATTTTACTTCTGTCTTTCCTTATTTCAGAGTCCATTGAGGACATACGCACATACGAACCGACTCAAATATTTATGTGTGGATTTAACAGAAACTACAAAATAATACAGAGCACAAAAATATTGAGAAAAATATGAAATTATAAAATCAAATTTGACCGCAAAAATATGCCAATAAACTAATTCATTTCAACAAAATTCACTAATCTCCCGAGGCAGCAAATGCGTAGCACTGGTATTAGAGGAGACACAGAATTCATTTTAACACAAAATGTTTTCTCTTTCTGACTCTCTGCACTGTTTTTTTGTTCACAATATTTTTGATGGGTTAAACCATCCCATATCACATAACGGCTTTCTTGTGATGACAAAATCAGAGCGATTTGCATATTATGGGGCTCGATTCACGCAGATTTTCTGTGAATGGAAGAGGAATCATTGCTCCCCTGTGGTCCTCCTAAGATTCATGTATACACTGAATAAAAATAACGAAAAAATAAAAAATATAAATAAAAACAACCTGATCGGTCAAGAGAGATATTAACTTGAATAGTTGACATTGACACGTTTCATGTTATCGTCAATTATTTCAGAGAGGACATAGAATGTTGCCAGTAGTAACAACGAAACATTTTATTGCCAGTGTTTAATATGCCATAAATAATATATTTTATTCTCTTTGTTCAGAAAATTTATGTATTTAAGGTGGTAGCACGTATATGTAGCTATCAAAAAAATAATATGAGGTAATAATATAAATATACTTAAATATTATTATACGAGAAAATATGTCGAAGGTTGAAAGTGTATAAACGTAACTTTAAGGTTATATAATATCTTTTAAGAATAAGCTACATTCTTATTTCCAGACACGCTTATTCCCTGTAGCGTCCTCCTCGAAATATAATAAGTTTGTTAAATATTTTTTTGAGTTTTCTTTAAATCGGCTGACATTTAAAATTATCATTTCAGCATTAATGTTTCTACTCTGTGTACTGTTCATGATGTATACAGTAGGGATATTAATATATTGGCATGAAGAGTGGGATTTTTATTTTATTCACGTGCTGTGAGAACACCGGTGACTCCCATTTGTAAGATATATAGATATAATGATTTTGAGAAAATATTATACTTACATATAACATAACATATGATTTTGTTTTTAAATAAATATGGTACAAATAATTTGTACTTGAATATTCTTCTTTTTTTTTGGGATCTTTTTTTTGGATCCCAGATCCCAGAATCCCAGAAGATGAATTTCTTCTGGGATCGCATTGGCCTTCAGCTGTAATGATCCTTGTAAGAATCGTCTTATTGTCAGTAATAATAAAAAATATTAAAATGATGACGACATATAACAAGTTCAGTTACAGTTAAAATCTTCAGCAATAAAAGATGGGAGTTTATAGGGTGAGTGTAATTTTATTCATTCATTCATTTTGACTATCCCAGCAAACTGCATGTTATAAATATGAAAGTCGTTATTTCCGTGCCAGGGGAAAAATACATTCAGAATAGGTGGCATAATTGATTGCTGAACTGAATTGTTTGTTTGTGTTTTCTTCTCTCGGCTAGAGTGACATCGAAGAAGTATAGTCAAAAATTTCCACACATGGAAATTTCGGACGACCAATCTTTCAGACTTTCAGAAAAATTGTTTAAAGAAATTTTATCGTGTAATTGGCAATCCCCACATTTCTGAGCGTTTCAGATGGTCTGTGAGTCAGCTTTAATGCTAAACGGAACTGATGTTCTATTAATATCATCTCGATCTCGCAAAACAGGCGTTATGAGTAAACGGCGCTTTACAAATTGTATATATATATTGGACATTCGGAATCACAGAAAAGAGTGAGAGATTCTACGAGGTGATAAGAAAGGGTAATTTTAACACTTCAATTTTTTATCCTGCAGCGTAAAATTCTTGTACAAATGTATCACACATACCTATAAACGCAAGAGTTACAATATTATTTGCTTCAAAATATTAAAGTGTTCACACATACTCGTTTGTTGTAGATGCTGTTCCATTTTCTCTTTTGTAAGTGGTTTATTGTTGAGATATGAAATATTACACATACATTAGAATAATTTTCTGAAAGGCAACATAGTCCGTGACAGCACCAGAACATTGTGTAGGAGAAATATATCCCTTAAAAGACTTTTGGTCAAGTGTTAAGATTTACATCGACTTGGTACTGAGGGGTTGCCATTACTACTTCTTCTAGTGGCGTGTTTTCTATGTACGCAAAAAAAACACTGCATATCTTATATTGCATATATTTTTTTTTAATTGTACATTTAATGCACTATATTTTTTTTTTAATTGGATTAGGAATCTCTCCCTATCTTTATTATCACGACTACTCCCATAAATCAAAATATTAACTGCATGTAATAGACATGCAAGTCGAGATTTCGTGCAAATAAAAAAATTAAAGCATTAAGGATGGGTAGCGTACTCCACGTAATCCATTGCTCATGATAGAAAAGCTCAAAGATCTATTGTTTTGAAAGCAAAAGCCCAACAAGAGCTTTACGGACATCAGAAGTTAGTAAGTAAGTAATCGTACTCCATGGTGCCTTTAATTTATACAAAAAGTTTTATGATTCGAATTTTCTCATTAGAGACAATGCCCGTCCTCTGAACCTCAAGCAGGAAATGTGTATGAAGGTTTTACAAGTATTTTACGGGACAATAAAAAAAAATATTTAAAAATTTGGGAAACCTTTTTTCGCCATAGATTTCATGATTTTAATAAACGAGATATTAAATAACAGTGATAGCATGACCAAAGTAAACAATCTAGTCCCGTCTTTGACTAAAACTAGTATTTTTACTCACGCTTAAAACTTTTCTTTTGTATTGTAACACAGGGGAACATTGGTTTTGCTACCTAGGAATATTAAATCTATGAAATCTCTGAAATGAAATTGGTCTACAGTTCTAAATAATGCTGCTTTTTCTAGTTTAGTACTTCTAGCTTGTCTCCTTCGTCTTTTAGCTTCTAGCTTTTTTCGTGTCGATTGCCGCAATTACTTGATTCTATTTATTTATAGAAATTATAGTATTTATCAAATCAAATGTGAAATAGCCTCAGAAAAGGTGTAGTATGGTGAATCAATTTAATTATTCTTAAAGACAATATGACATTTAATACTGAAATGATTACAGCTCGAGGCCAATGTGATCTCAAAAGATTAATTTAAAACGATGACTTTAGTGAAATGAAAAGCAATCTAAAATTTAGTTAATTTTCCAAGAACAATACCTCTCTAATAAATATCGAAAAATCTGAGCAACGTTGTAAAATTTGTTGATCTTTTTCTTAGAAACTAAATAAATTAAAACTGAATTTCTCCCGTAATATTTTTTACAGACCCTATAAAATAAATGAATCTCCCAGACTCTTGTGCCATCCAGGTGTTCGATGGGGTTACTTCGAAACCCAATAAATTAAACTGGACAAAGAATTTTCAAAAGGGGCATTGTGTGAATAAAACATGATAATAGAATCAGTCTTCTTGTTGCACTAAATATGAACTAAATTTACAAGAATTACGTTAACATGGAATGGATAAATCATAATCTAAAATAATATAAAAATATCAATGAAAATCTTTATTGCACAAAAATAGAATACATGGTGAAAAAAACATAAAATCATAATTACTGAACACATAATTTTGTGCAATGGGCGAGTTTATCGCTGAAGCGCGATATCTTCTAACTAACCCACAAAAATAACAAATGTTTACTCGTTGCATTTTTTAAGTATTTAATATACACCAGATAAGGAAAATTTCGAATTTTAGTAGACGAAAATATATATAAACAGAAGAAGAGTAAGAAACAAACCATAGAGTGATTTAACGATAATAGTTTGTTGTTGGAATAAATAAGCGTTCGATCGAAATTTGTGCTTTGCTAATAAAGAGAAAGTTGTGGAAATTTGTTGATATTAAAAATATAATATATCAAGTCAATAAACTTTTTTGTTCCCCTATATAAAAGGTATATATTATGTACGTATAAACTTATCACATATTATAAAGAATACTAGTATTATAAAGATTGGGTCAGTGTTGGATAAAGAAATAATAATAATTCCATTATTAAAGCGACATCACAATAATACGACCGAGATAATTTATTGAGAATAGTCCTATTAGCTCAATGAAATATTGTTGTTTAATAGGTAATTTGTGATATACTCTTGTATAAAAATATCACTACATAAAAATTATAGGTATTATATTAATAAATATGTGATATATTTCTTCGGTAGCCTGGAGGTAGATTCTAGGCCTCGTCGATAAACTCCCCTTTCACGACACAATCTTTAAGATTACTATGAAAGGTTTATAAGGTTGTATTTGGGCTTATAACAAAAAGCCAGATACATATTTTTATGAAAGGTTTCTATAACCTTGTATTTAATTAGCAAAAGGTCGTGTAAAAGGGCAACTCACTTGGTGCAAAGACACTCAAAATAAAGAAGGATGGATTCAGATGATGTTAACGATAATTAAGGATGACTTTGATTTTGGTGCAGTTTAATAGCTGTTTGAAAAACTCTGGTGAATATCAAATTTTCCAATTAGTTTCAGTTGGTTAGTTGTTCCTCAATTGTATTGTTTTTTAACTTCAGAGGTCAGGTCGGTCAACACTAAAAGTTGTCATTTATTCCTGGGACAACGCATCACTAATAGCAGTAAGTGTTCATATATGTTTACAGAGATCGGACGAGAGACGAATTTCGGGAATAAATTAAAAACAATCCTTCAGACACCTAAAAGACAAGCTCATAATATAATATATTATAAGTGCTTTTAAAGTGACAATGGGAACTTACATGGCTAGATAAGATGATAGTAGATGGTCATTTATCTGAATGACAAAATAATTATAGTGGCGGGACAAACATTGACGTAGACGGCATAAGATTGTAACGTTTGGAAGAAGCTTTTATTCAACAGTGGAGAGATGTCTAACTACATAAAGAGTAAGTGAGTGATTCTTGGGAGTAGCGTCGAAGGGATTAGATCTTGCAAATTATTTCCATGTACCTAACATTATTTATTATGATTTAAATTACTCAACAAATTGGTTCTTTCTCTTACAAAATAATTAATACTCACAATAATAATAATTTTGAGATAAGTTTAATAATATTATATAACAAAGTTTTGAGATAGTGCTGTGGGTTATTTCATTCCAAGTCTATCCTTTACGTAGATCTTACTTGATGTTTCACCCATTATTTAATCAAAACTTATAATTACACTCTCTTACTTGTTATTATAATTTAAGTTATTTCGAAATATATACATCGTACTTTATTGAAAATTAATGATGAAAAATATAAGAAAGTAATTTATTTATGCATCTGTCTGCCTATTTATTATATTGTATTAATGCACAAGTAGTGGGTTATCATAATCGGATTTAGTAAAAAGCAAGTTACCTTAACCATGGATTTTTATTATCTGTTTCAATAAAACACAAAACATTTTCTTTTTATACCATATTTTAAATAAGGATTTAATCAATAAGCAAACTAGCAGTATGTAATGAAACAAACACAGAACGTCCATTTTGTGCAACACAAAATAATATTATGATGGTACATATTTCCATTGATGAATTGACGATAGTAAAAATGCCTTATATATGTGTTGTTTTATGAATAAAAATTGTTTGAAAGATTACTGAATAGAGTGTGTACCTACATATTATTATATTTCAAGAGCTCCACGGGGGTAAAAGATATTTGTAGTTTGAAACACGAATTTATTTGTATCTATTATGACTTGTTTATTTGTAAAGACACGAAGGCATTTGTTTGTACATACAAATCAGAATTGAAATCCTTTTTATCTTAAGTGAAATAATGCGTAAACTACTTTGTAATACGTGTAAAAATGTGTTGACAAAAAATGAGAAGAAGACAAATTGTTACTTACAATTTATACCGAGTTTCTGCGCGATGAGATCTGCCAAATCCTTACAATAACCCTCAAATCTGTCGTTCCCCTCTAGAATCTTGTCAGGTTCGGCTGTTTTCATCATGATGTATGGTTCCTCTATTATTGTTGTCACAATGTAAGTTTTGTTTCTTTCGAAATCATTTCTGGGACGAAGACGAACGTATTTGGCGGCGACAGGGTTAAATCCACCCTCATCCGTCCATTCTGCCACCTAGACGGGGAAGAGAAAATAATAATAAATTATTTGTTACTCAAACAAATTGATCGATTAAAGCGGGGAGATGTTATCAAATACTATTCTCAAAAGAGATTATTTCAGCTGCTATTTGTCACTTAAAAGTAATGTACCCATTTCTTTTTATTCAAACTTTTTTTCACAACACCACGTTCAAATCAATTTCATTGTTATTTTGCTGTGTTAAGATAACATGTTTACATGATTTAGAACTTTTATTAAACATCATACTACTTATCTGCTGTAAACTTATGATAATTTAAATCATTTAATAAAACAATAATTTATTCTACTTATATGCATGCGGGCGTCCCTCTTCGACAAGAACATCAGAGTGCTGGGAAAGTCGAAAGAATAAGTGACTCAATTGGCGATAAGACGCTCTTATTGGGCTAGTTGGAAGAAATCACGCCACTGCGATAAACTTGCCTTCTCTATATTGATTGTTTTAATAAAATATGTAAAATACATATTCACTTCTTCATATATAATTAAATATAATTTTATAATAATGTGAAAATATTTTATTTTTTAAGTACTTATGTAAAAACTACAGACTTACTTTCACCATTGCGCTATTGACGGTCATCTCTACCACGTGAAGAGTATAGTTCTGCCTTCGCCCTTCATCATTAAACCTCACGTCGCCAGTCAAGCCTTCTATCTCCACCTGAAAATAAAAGAAACAAAAATTTGAATAATATAAACATAATATATTTCTCTTCTATTACGGAGCAGAAATAAGTATTTTTCAGTTACACAAAACAAATCTGAGCAAATTGAATCAACTCTTTCCACGATTCCCATCCACAATTTGTGATATATATATATATATATATATGTATATATGGACAATTTGTAAAGCGCCGTTTACTCATAACATGACCTCAAGGGCGCTGTATATCGTATCCATCACCTGATCTCTCTATAATATGGAAAGTAGTTGATACAAGAAGCATATAATTTTCGGTTATTCAAATATAATGAAACACAATACAGTAAATAATAAAGAATCAATGAGAAGATTAAAAAACAAATAAAATACCATCTCTTGGGCCTCACACAGACAACATAATATCATTGTAGTCTTTATACCCATTTATGTTATGTATGAGGAACAAATATTAAAACCACGTAAACTTCAAATTTAATGTAAGATTTAAAAAGTTTTAAAATATTTAATTAGCATGTTTGTTAAATAAGGTTTGCAAGTAAATATGTAAATTTACTTGTTGAAATATGTAAACGTATGAATATTTAGTAAACAACAAATACCTACTGTAAATTTCTTCTTAACACATTTACTTGTACTAGATTGCTACCTGCGAATGGCATAAGAATAATTTGTTTATTTCTGTATTCGAGGTATATTTTCATTGAAATTAGTTTCTAGCAAACTACTAGTTGATGAAAAAGTAGTGATTTAATAAACGTATACTAAACATACAAGTTCCATTAAATATTTTATTTAAATGGTTAGTCATTGCCTCTCAGATTCATACGATTCACACAACAACACGATTCACACAAAAAATGGTGTAGGACTGTAGGTATTTCGTATAATCGAATAAAGAAATATACTTTCATATGGAGCTAGTAAAACAGATATCAAATGTGAGTGTTGATATAATATGTACTTGATTTGAAGTCTCGACCAAACTGGGTTAAGGAGAAGAAAACAAATTAATTTAGAATTTGACTCGACAGACACTCTTTCTTCACGACCAGAAATGTAAATATTCGTGTGTTGGATATTTTTGGTTGGATTCAAAAAGAATAATTCTCGGTGATTCTTGGGAAAATATACGGTAAAAGTGTAACTTAGAACTCGAAATATACAAATATCGAACCATTTAAATAAATAACAACATAAAACCAAAACGCTTCAAACACGTAACTGTTAACAAAGGATAATTAAACATGAGAAAGTTAAAATTTATATATTATGTTTATTTCTAAGTCTAGACAACAAAAAAATAATGATTTATATAACAAATTTGTTGCGTAACATGTTTTTTAGCACAGCAAATAGATGTAAATTTTCAATGATTTCTTGAAAAGAAATGTTAATTTTTTGCCTAAAGCTGATTAATTAACACTTTTGTATTTAACGTCTTTAGAAAGAAAGGCATAATGATATTTTTTGCCAGAAATATTTCACTATGAATGCAGCATTGCTTCTATTTCGCTGGTCACATTCTTCTTTAATCAATATGATTGAAATTAACTTCTAATTGAAATTCGGTTCTAAAAAACTGATTAAGAAAACCAAAAGGGGTATTGGACAGTAAGTTAACGACTTAAAAGCATTGTATCTGACCAACTGCCATTTGACTTAAGTGAGATGCAAACTAATTTCGATCCGCACTTTGTTTAATATACAGAAAAAAGACATTTCCAAAGTTTTAATTACAGGTAGAAGATGAAAAGCGCTGTTTCTTTCAGTTTCAATGTTCTAGTATCGATGTGCTTTTGCATCTGAAGCCTTCATTTAATGTAACACGTGCTTTCATTTATATTGCTTTCAACAATTGCTATTAAACGATTTGCGAGATCAATGTTGGTGACGAATGTTTGGAGCAAGTAAGTGAGTAGGTATGTATATTTGGGAAGTATGTTTGCGAGGGATGGAAGATGCGATAAGGATATTGAAAGAAGGAAAGTGGCCGGTGCTAGAGTAAACGGTGCACTTCGACCCATTGTCAGCAATGGCAATGTGTCGAACGTGGCTAAAATGCTGGTGCACAATACCATTCTGGTACCGTCACTTACGTATGCAAGCGAGATATGGACGTGGTTGAAGAAGGACGAAAGTGGAATAAATGCAGTGGAGATGCGATCGTTGAGAAGAATGGTTGGTAAAATACTGCGTGATAGAGTGAAGAATGAGGATATTAGTAGAATGAACGGATCCAAGAAGAGTGTTGTGGACAGAATGCGCGTGAATAAACTACGGTGGTTTGGGCATGTTGAACGAATGAACGAGGTAAGAATGACAAAGAGGATATACTTGTCTGAAAGAAAGGGTGTGAGGAAACGCGGGCGTCCGAGAACCACGTGGCTTGATCACGTGGATCAAATTCTCAAGGAGGCCGCGTGTTGAGTAAGAGGAACCGACGTGCGTGTATGAGAAACTGTATGAATGTGGAGGAAGCGAAGGAAGTGTGTAAAGATAGATCTGTTTGGCGTTCCGTTCTCTCTGCCTACCCCACTTGGGACACGGCGTGAGGGTATAGCATAGTTTAATATAGTATAGTATAGTATCTTACTGGTTATCTTTGACTAACATCGTATTGCTTTATAGACGTAGATGTAAATGCAATCTGTCTAGAGTAATTGATCAATGAAGCTGGTATTCAAAAAGGGTAAATAAAATAAGCTTTCTTTGTACATGATGTTTTAGAATTAGAATGTTTTAGAATCCAACTGGCTAGAACTGACCTAATACCATTTGAAAATTCAGAGATAAATACAAATATTGGTTAAAGGAATAAACATATGTAATAAACATATTGATTCCCTTTTCAACATTTCAAACACTCATCTGTGTATCTCCAGAAATGCAATGTTAATTGGGAAAAGTACGTTAGGAATTATATAGCAATTAATTTCCTTCAGCGATACGAATGTGGTAGTCAACATAATATATGATCCATTGTCTCCTTATCCAACCCGCATTGGCAGTATGGAGGGACTAAGATAATAATCTTGAATAAATGACTAACGAGACGAGTGTACCCCAAAGACAAGCAATTCTATACATACATAATGTGAACATGTGCTTTCACTGATCTCTTGAGACGATTGAGTTAGTGTTGAATGTAGTCAATATAAGGCATCTATAATTTATTAACCTAATCGTCATGGCATCTTTCACAATAATGGGGTGGTCAGTAGATTTAGTACATGTTTTAAGCGTGCAAGTATTGCTCTCTGTGTCAACGATATATGACATTTAGGAAGATTTGCTTGCCTCATTGTTGAATTGAAGATGTTTTATATATTAAATGTGATATTTTTCGAATATCTGTATATCAGGATATATGAAATCATGGGAGACCTGCGTTGGCGAGAACTTCACTAGCATTTTCAAATATACAGAGTCGGTCGGTGGATGGCGCTGGTAGTAGCTGCCTGAAACCTCTGACGTCTCATTTTTCAAAATCAAATATTATTATCTTAAAATTGTTCAAATTAACAAATATTTTATAATTTTTTAGTTTCAATAGTTTCATAAAGTAAAATTTTTGGGTGTTAAATTTTTAAACTAGTTAAACTAGTTAAAAATTTCAAATTTAATAATGTGAATCAGTGAATAATATTTGTGACAATTAATAATACCT
>OX388329.1:7835094-7869779 GCA_947579605.1 Athripsodes cinereus
GATACACATGATCACAATGTTGAAACACAACACCTTTTCGACGAATCCAATCTGCATGTTCTGGTGACGGGCCGTGTCTCGTCCCGTATGCAAAGGCAAGAGCCAAGTCTCTGCCCGACTGTACGCAGTGAAATGGAGTAAAACATTCATCTCATATATATATAATACACCAAACACTAATGAATGTAACATCCAGATCCAGAACAATAAGGAAAAGTAATTTTTCACTTCCCCCAGTAAATTTCGTAATGTGGTGTGCTTGAGTGAAGAATGATTGGGGAATGAAGTAGATTGAACGAGATTTATAGGGAGAGATGACCGCAATGCTATCCAATATATCTGAGTTTCCTGTAAGAGGAAGATGCTTGTGAAACATCACGAATCCAGTTTTTCTACCTATGGACAATTAAAGTTTAATTTATCAACCAACGGTTCTTGGTGGAAGTTCATATTAATAATTTTTAAAATGATACACGATATCTAGTTATTACACTACTGACCTTATTAATTTTGCGAGCCGGCATTCAAGAGCTTTCGCTCTCATCATGCAATACAAGAGATTCTTTATCGATTGTGAATTTTGATAGTCACTCTCCACAGCATATGAGAGTTAAAGGAACTATGCTGACTTTTATCTGACGATGAGAGCGGAAGCTCTTGAAAGCCAGCTTGCAAAATTTATATACCTAGTCAATAGTGTGGTATAACTAGATATCGTGTTTCATTTTAAGAATTATTTATTTATTTATTTAAAATTATTATGGACAATTGTCTAAAACAAACTATTTTTGATTTGACTCTTTCAATAAACAAAGGTGTATACGGGTTTTTACCTGAATTCGATATCTATCTTTTTGGGGTATACTAGTTTGTTTTGGGCTTAAGACATTATTTTAACATCTTCAGTTCAGCGACAAAAAATGCAATGGTAAAAACCGTACACGGAATTTTTTACAAATTCCTCAAAAGGGTCAGATGCCTTTTATAGCTTAAAACGTACAGAAAGGATTGAAAGACTTACTCTTAACCGGAGATTCAACATAATTTATAAATATACCTTTTTATAAACATAGCTATTTTCTGTTACTGCGCTTGGAAATTTGACTAAATAAAGTATTTTAAATGTGTGTGTGTATATACATAGTTGTTTATAAATAGTATAGTACCTAAATGTGTCGTATATTTTCATACAATTATTATTCAATCGCACATTTCTAACATTGTTAGCGTATAGGTACGTCTGATTATAGAATCAAAATAATAGTATTTTTTGGTAAATAAAACAGTTGAAAGGTAATATCCTATCCATCTATTTGGAGAGGATCGTTAAACGAAATTTCGAAACCAATTTAGACAAGGAGACGAAAGTTTATTGGAACAAATTACAGTTGTTTAGGTAGGTAGTAAAATAAACCTTTTTCCAATCTGGGAACGTGCCTTTGCAACAGGTCTAAGTACTAATTTGTTGAAACATATTATTGTTTCTAAGAATTTCCTTTAAAAATACAAAACAACACGTTTTATTTTCTATTTGTCTAGGGCGGACCAACCTAATTATTCGAATACTGTATGTTTATTCTTTCATTCATACCATTGCGGTATAGGTAGACAATGAAGCAACTACATGTCATAAACATGCAAGACGTCCAACCCGTGCCAGTAAGTTATTAGGCATTCAAAGTGTTCGATATTACTCATCGCTGAACTAAAGAATTTTAATGTCTTGAACAGGATGTTCTATCAATACCTGCCTTTCACAAGACACACGAAAGCTTCTAAGAAAAAACTATGTGAGACGTATTCTTTACCAGGGACTTCACAGAATATATTGAGCATTATCATATTTCGTGAATGTTTCAAGAAAGTTGTCAAATAAGAGTACTGTCCTTTAATCAAAAAGGTATCCGATGGTCAGAAGGTTTATGTATCACAATACATCATTACTATGAGAACGATATCAGATTATTATGATATCATGAGAAGAGGTTACTCAATTAACAGTCTAAATAATTAAGACTGGTTTTTGCTCTATGATCCCCGGGAGGAACACTGAAGGGCGAATGGATCAGATTTTAATCATTTTTTTCATTTGATAAGTGAAGGAGTTTGCTTCAATGTATGACGACGTAAGCTGTAGAATTACCTTTCATATGAAAATGAAAATCCTAATAAATATATCGACTCTTTGTGGACCTTGCCAGTTTTCTCTGACATGTTATATCCGTTGTTGTAGTTTGACGTATCACGCTGTGTGCAGTCAAGACATTTGTCTCCAACCAAGCAAACATTTCTCTAAAATGTTTTAATAAACGAGCGACAGAAAGAGAGAGAGAGAGGGTAGGGAAAAAGACAAGCCTTTACTGGATTTTGACGTAAGAATTAATTTATTGTTAACCGATTCAATTTTTGAATAAACCGTATCCGAGAAAGGATGAACTGGCAACATAATTGAATAAAATAATATCTATCAAGGATTTGATGACTTCCTTCATATTACTGTCAGTTATTGAACGGAATATTCCTATTTGTAAATAGCTAATGAACTTCCTGTTAAAGGGGGTAATATATTATTACTGTGACTACTTTAGTAGGTAATATACTACTCGTAAGTTATATACTCATGCTAAATTAGTTAATGTTACTACACATCATAATATATCAACACCTTTGTAAATAATTTCCTTACACCATACATTATTATTAAATAGATAACTGTATACGAAGATCGATAAAATAATATTAATTATTATTATTACACTTCAAAGTTCATATCCTTCAATATATTTGAAACTATTAAAGGTGTATAGCGCTTTGAAAACAGAAGATGTATCGATAATAGTAGGAACATACTTTTCTAGTTCGAAACGATTTACGCTATACTTTACAATACCCTTACGCAATATCCCAAGTGGAAAGCAGAGAGAATGAAACATCATATCAATCTATCCTTTAATACTTCATTCTTTTCCTTCACACTATTTTTCTACATGCTCACCTATTTTTCTAACTCAACACACGGTCATTGAGAATTTGATTAACGTGATCAAACCACATATGTACATAATTCTCGGACGTCGGCATTTTCTCATACCCTTTCTTACAGATAAATATACAATCTTTGTCACCATTTCATCACCTATTCGCTCCACATACACCTACAAACCATTGAAACTTATTTATTTTTTAGTATTTTGTAATCAAAAATAAATATCTGAATTGTAACCTGAATGACATTCGATATAACAAGATCTCAAATACAGAGCCAATTAATAATGATTGACTTAGGTCGTTACAGCTTGTTTTTACTCTAAGCACGGCGTTGTTTTAAACGTTTTAATCAAGATTCTTAACTAGTTTCTAAGAAAGGTCAAATTAGCACGTCGAATGTTGCCTCACCTCAAGAGTGACAAGAGTACAAAAGTTGAATGTTTTTGGAAACCCTCTGTTAGATTATTGGCTACATAGGGATCGGAGGCAGTTTATTTTTAAGGATAGTCCACATTAATTTGACGTTCTTAAGATGCCATTAAATGGATAATACGTCAAGAGTAATAATTTGAAACAGTAGTCTATTTAACTTACCTGAATAGTTATTAACATAGAATAGTTAGGTTGCCGTCGTACGTATTAATAATATAGTACTCTAAGCAAATATTGTCTAGCATGTTGCGGATTGCCACAACCATGTGGTAACGGAGTGACTCTAAGACACCGCATAGCGGGTAACGCCGAGCTTTAAGTTCGTGCTAACAGGTTCTTTGATATGTCTCAGGTATACGAGTATAGCTGTTGGTTATTTGGTATGTACTTACTCCTTTAGAGTAATGACAGTTATTAAGATATTGTACGGAGTGCTACTTGTAGTCTGTGGAAAATAATTATTACAGACATATTCTAGTAAGTATGTTCGTTTATTCATTTGACTGTAAGAAATGCAAAAGCGATGTAGTCATAACTTGCGTCTTTAAATATCAAAAGACTTTTGTATTTCAACATTTTTCTTTCAAAAATAATATTACAATTGCATTTATTTTTCACTAAAATAGGGTGAAATATTATGTTTTTGTTTACAGATGCGAATCGTTAAGATTTTTATATCTGTTGGTATAATGAAGCACTATTTTCGTTATTTCGTTATTTTTTCGTATTTTTTCTTTCGTACGTAAATTTACCAATTACCCATTCCATTATTTGTCGAGATTCCAGAAAAAAACAAGTCTAAATCTCTTTTCTGTTAGCTTTTAAGTGTTCTGCAAACAGGATGAATTCGTAAAATATGACATGTTTAGGCTATCGATGAACTACGTTTGCCACCCATCCTGAATGCCATAGTTTTTTATGACACTGATATTTATGATTTAGGTTTCTGGGTAGCTCCTAGTTGTGTGTAGTTGCACCACGCCAACTGGCAGAAGACTAACAACGACGTTTCGACGAAGTATCATTCATCATCTTCAGATGGCAGATGTTTCAAAATTCCTGATGAAGACACAGCGCATGCACTTACTTTTAATTTATTTGTGATATTGTAACCTTTGTTTCCTCTAGGATAACATAAATAAAAACATATGTATATATGTATTTATATACTAAATATTGTTATAAAACATCAGTAAAAATACAAGCTACGATAAAAAGGTAATTCTTATTCTTATTATCTATCATTACATATTTTTAGTCTGATAATTTGTTTTATTTTCATATCATGAAACCAAAAAACCTTGTTGGGACTGCACGCACAGGACGCAAAATTCATTTTCATTATATATTAATTATCCCACTATCACATTTTGCGCAAAATAGTCAAGTTGCTCTACGAAACATAATCTGAAATATCCTCTCTGCGTCGTGAAATGACGAAGCTATTTTGAATAGGTTCTATTTTTATTTCATGATAAATAAAAAACAAAACAAAAAAACATAACTTTTTTTTTGTGTACCCAAACGATGCAAAATAAACCGAATAATATTTTATGTAGTTAGAAAAATATGACATATTTTTCGGCAAACAAGTAGGAGACTACAGGTGTAATTTAAAATTTATGTTTGTATTTGGGGAAGCGTAAAAAACAGAAATAAAAATAGCTTTAATACACGGTGAATAAAATATACGAATTACTGATTCAGTACAAATTTGAAAAAAAAAACAGTATCTACGTGTCAAATATCGTTCATTTCAATTAAAATCATGAAAATTATATCGCTCTACATATTGGAATGAACTAATCTAAATTTTTTCAATTCAAATATACCAATTTATTTTGAATTATTTTACGAAAACAAAATCATTATTTTTTTAATACATTATTTTATCTCGGAAACCGTTTTTTCACTTGCCTAAAATGTGGATTATAAAACGGATACACAATTCAAATTCAAATATTTTTAAATTATCAAATAAAATAAAATATTTATTTTATTTTATTTGATAATTTCTAATGATGAAGTGACACACAGTAAATGCCGATACAATTAATCAAATATTTTTATTTAAACAAAAATTTACAACTTAATAATATTATATACACACCTTATTACTAAAAAAACACATTTATTACATGTTTGACCCTCAAAATTGAGCAGCGCTCGTGCTTTGAGGGTTTCAACATATTTCATACAATGATGTACTATGTTCAAATATTGATCTGATCAATACCGATTACATAAATTAGGTACAATTAGAGGTAAACGCACCGAACCCACAACCGAAGGATCATGAGTTTGATTTCCAGTATGGGCACGATCTTTCTATTCGCTTTTTGAAGTTTGATTAATCCATGTTTAATATAATAATAGTTTTAACTTAAATTTAATTATAAACAATTGAAAATAAGATCAATAGTTTAACTTATACTTGTTTATAGTAACCCGGGTTTCGACATTGAAAAATTTTGTCAAACTTTGTTATCACTTGTGATGAATAGAATTTACTTTACAAAATAAACATCGGATATATATAAACAGTTAAGATAGTGAGCAATCCAGTTGTCCATGACAATTTAGGAATGCACTTTGATTCACTTCATTAAATATAAAAACATATATAATGTACTGAATAGTATAATTTAAAACTGGTGCCGGAAAACTCCCCTTTCACGACACAAGCTTACTGTAAAAGGTGTATGATGAGGTTGTATTTGGGTTTATAGCAAAACCCAGATAAATTAAAAAAAAATGGCAAAAAAGTTGACATATCATCAATACAGAGGGCATAAATATTGTTTTTCTGGTAGAAGCAGCGATAAAGAATAGGTTCACAAACAAACACACATATTGTAAACACACTTAAATATTTATAACATCGAAAATAAATACGGTTAAGTCAGAAGGTCACGGAAGAAAGGGCGTTAACTTTTATTAAATTTGTTTTGATACTTTTGTTGTGAGGGAGGCATAAATAGAAAATTATTCGTAAAATTTTTCACTCTTCTTTCATTTCAAGCACATCACTCATCTCGCGTTCTCTTTGAATAATCTTTTACTTGGGATTGAAATACAAATTGAATGTCGGTTGAATGTGATAAATATTTGCGTCAGTTGGTAAAAAGCTACGAATGTTATTATTATGTTGAGAATACTTATTTACTTTTGAATATCATTTTTTCCGTGGAACTATTGTCAAAGATCTCACCTTTCTAAGCTTTCGAGTGTCCAATAAAAGACGAATTAAAAAAAAGAACACAATGTTTTTTATGGATTGAATAAATTTGAAAGATCTCTGCCGATTTAATGTAAATTTTGGGAAAGTAAATAGTATTTGTGTTTTAAATTATTTCTTTTAATTAATATATTTTTTTAAATTTAACAATGAGGTCCAAACTTAACAATCATAATATTGTCTTAATTATTTATGGCACATAGAGGACGACCTGTGTATTAGTATTGTTAATAAACAAATAACATATATTTCCGTTTAACATAACCGATTTAATTAAAGTTTATTAATTGTACTGATTTTTAAACAACATGAAGTTCAGCAGATTAAAAAAATCCAATTATAAAAAATCAGCGTAGTCGCTTGAAAACATTTTAAATCTAAAAGCTATTTAACGCAGTGGAACAATTCGGCACTCAACTATTTGATCTGATAATACAACTTATTATTAATTTAAATTTTAAAATGTCATTCCCATTGGCCAGTGTTTCCCAACCGGTGGTTCGCGACCCCCTGGGGATTCGCTATGTGTACAAAGGGGGTTGGCGAAAATAATAGCGTAATGGCGGGATTTTAAATGGCCAAAGAATCTCCTTATTTAACTTCTGGCTCAGTATAAAAAATGAATATTCGGTTCTGTCAAAAAAAGCCATAGACGTTCTATTACCATTCTGCACAACATATCTGTGCGAGAAAGGATTTTCAACATATACTTATCTGAAGGATAAATATAGAAATAGGTTAAATGCAGAACCTGATCTAAGACTGAAATTGTCAGATATTGAGCCAAACTTTCAATTGCTTTGTTCCATGAAACAGCCAAAAATATCCCATTAAGAGCTTTTTCAAAGAATACATGTGCTGAAATAAGAACCAGTTTGTTAAATTAATTTTGTATTCAATTTTTATAGTTTATTTTAGTCTTATTAATATTATTCATTTTAGTCTTATTAATGTTTGTGCAATATGTAAAATAAATGTTCTACAAAATTTTATTGTTTTTTGCCTATCATTAACGGCTACTTAGGGGGTTCGCCAATTTCTGTTGGATTTTACTTTTGGTTCGCGAGGAGAAAAAGGTTGAGAAACAGTGCCATAGGCTAAAATCGTAAACTTAGAATAATTTTAGTAATATTTGATTTCCAACAAAGCACTAATTGAAACAAAGTCATCACCAACAATGTAAATACATTTGCAACCTCAATTGATATCTTTGTATCCGAGGCGTGCTGGATGAAAAATAAACATAACAATGTTGTTTATAGTGTTATTGAATAAATTCATTTTATTCTTCTCGAGTGTTCTCTTATGGGCAGGTGATTTTAAACTTCACATTTATATAAACGTTATTTTTTGCTATTTCATCCGTTAAAATAATTTGTCCCGTCAATGTATATCTGGGAAGTATTTTTGCGAGGGATGAAAGATGCGATAGGGATATTGAAAGAAGGAAAGTGGCCGGTGCTAGAGTAAACGGTGAACTTCGACCCATTGTCAGCAATGGCAATGTGTCGAACATAGCTAAAATGCTGGTGCACAATACCATTCAGGTACCGTCACTTGCGTATGCAAGCGAGACATGGACGTGGTTGAAGAAGGACGAAAATGGAATAAATGCAGTGGAGATGCGATCGTTGAGAAGAATTGTTGGTAAAACGCTGCGTGATAATGAGGATATGAGTAGAATGAACGGATGCAAGAAGAGTGTTGTGGACAGAATGCGCGTGAATAAAGTACGGTTGTTTGGGCATGTTGAACGAATGAACGAGGTAAGAATGACAAAGAGGATATACTTGTCTGAAAGAAAGGGTGTGAGGAAACGCGGGCGTCCGAGAACCACGTGGCTTGATCACGTGGATCAAATTCTCAAGGACGGCCGCGTGTTGAGTAAGAGGAACCGACGTGCGTGTATGAGAAACTGTATGAATGTGGAGGAAGCGAAGGAAGTGTGTAAAGATAGATCTGTTTGGCGTTCCGTTCTCTCTGCCTACCCCACTTGGGACACGGCGTGAGGGTATAGTATAGTAGTATAGTATAGTATGTTTAAATACGGAAGTTATTATTACTGCTTTAACCCTTGAATGTCTTGGCGAAATATACTTTCCAAATCCATAATTTTATTTTTTAAAGATTTCTATTAAATTATTTACCACAACGATGAATGAACATTTTTTTATTTAATTTGTTCATTTTTGCACAAAAACACATGAACTATGTATTTTTCATATTTAAATGACTTACAGGTCCTTTAATTATGACATTGTTAATAAAACTAATATTTTTGTGTTGTGGACTATGGAACAAAATCTAATAATTATTTTTCCAAAACCAAAACAATTGTGTTCTTTAATTGTATTTTTATTAGCAATCCTTCCATTTTGAAAAGAAAAAATATATATTTAAGCTTAAAACATATGTTATTATTTAATTTACAGCTGGGGGGAGCTGCAAGAGAGGTCAAAGCTTTCTGAGAGGGAATGGGAATATAGATATGGATTAAAATGTTTTGTTATTTTATCGTTTGCTGAATGACACGAAAAGAAGAAGAAGAACTTATTACTTGTAGAAAGCTATATGTCCTGAGACGGTTAATGTAATATGTAGTTAGAATGTATGCACGCAAAGTGTGTTATTATTAATGTATGAAATGGCACTAAACCATTTTCCCCTGTGACAGTTCTTCCTTTTGTCAGCTTTTCAAGGATTCAGAGAAATTCTATTCCGTCAACATACATATCACGAGGAACAAAAACATTCTTAGAATCAGGATTCCACATGCCTTTGTTATTATTATATTATTTTAAGCTTTTAACCTGACTTTACTCAGCAAACAACAATCAAACTGTCAAAAAAACTATAGACAACAAAAAAAGCACAAATTTTATACATTTTCATTCATATCATCACGGCAATTATCACAATTGAGGTAGTCAGCGAACTGTATGTAATTAACATGCGAGTCATTCTCTTTGTGCAAATAATAATTTAGATAGTCCAAGTGCGCGGTATACCTCCTTTATAAATTAAAGATGATTATTGTCTTAGATATACGGAATGTTTTACAAATACTTTCCTTATGAAGGACTTTTGAAAACTTGTTTGTTTGTTGATTAGCGTTGGGAGGTTCGAATGTGATATATCCGAGACTCTAGATGGAAACAAATTATAGATGGTAGGTGCAGAGTATACACACATGATGTTGTGCGCCGGTGCACCCAGCAGAGACCTGTAATCTCCGTAATACAGGAGAGACGATGGTCCTGGCTGGGACATGTTTTGAGAATGCCCAATGATAGTTGGCCAAAAAGAGCACTGTTCGTCCGCAAGGGTTCCGTCGGACCAGGCGTCCCTCTTTCACCATACACCGTTCCTATGACAACGATATCAGAGCGCAGGGAACGCCGTGGAAAGAGGTGACGCAATTGGCACAGAGACGTTCTGAATGGAGGAGGCTGGTTTCTGCCTTGTGCTCCCGAGAGGAGTGTTGAGGGCGAGATGAGATGATGAGGTGCAGAGTAAAGAAACATATTTTGGAAAAGAAAGAAAGAGATCGCTTGCTGCTGATTCCTCACTATAAGAAAAAAATATTAAGATAATAGGTTTAATTTAATCGTTCCAATATATTTTCAATTGATGAGAATTCGTATGGAGGTTACTAGTTTCTACATCGATTGTCTAGTTGAAAAACCTCACCAGACAGCTATAGCTACAAATGCATATACGAACAGGCTCAAAATTTTATAAACCATTTAGATTTATGTTCTAACAATTGTATGTAGGAGTACTATTATACAAAATAGGTATATTAAACCATTCGTGCCACCTAATGCATGTGTGTAAATTGTTCGAAATGTAATGTTACGTGCTTATGTAACATGTCAACACAAAGCATAAACACACACCTAAATCGCTTATTTCAACTTCGTTTAATTTTACAGGTTAAAGCGTTTTTATGTGTCTGTGATTTTAAACACACCAGTTAAAACTACATTCCTACATAGCAGTAAAATAAAAGAGGAAATTTCACAATTTTGAGACACACAATTGACCATACATTTACATATGGACAATTTACACAGATCTAAGATATGAATCTTGTGTTATGGGCACTAACGCAACGATACCCAATACAATGCACCATATAATTTATATGTAATACCTAATCCCAAGAAAATTGGTAAAATACTATGTTTAATATTGCCTTGGCCCGTTAATCGACCATGGGAACTCGTGACACAAGGCAAGAGTGTTACCACACCATTGCGAGATAGGTTGTAAAAGAAAGTATAAATACCATGTTTAGATATAAATACCATGTTTAGAAAGTATAAATACCATGCCATCTTCATTACCTAACTTGATTCTAGGAACGAAATTTTATAAAAAACTTATCTTAACTATTTGGCTCGTATGACCCTTATTCTATCAAATATCTATGTAAGTTTGAGTTTTTAGATACTTGAAGGTTTTTATGTTATTTTGCAGCAAAAATAAGTCAAAATCATAAATATTTGGATACTCTGCCATTTACCATAATTTGGTAGATGTTATTTATTTGCGCTTTTGGGAATAAGGAAGTTTTTTATGTCGCTAGCTGTTTTTATATTAAGGAATTGCGTAAAAAATTCGTCTATTTTTCAGCGATGAAGAATGATACCCATCTTGAATGTCTTTTTTGTTATTGGCATGAAGAAGACAATCTGCATTTGCGGCATATAGACAGCTGGATGCGAACGTCAAACATCAATCATCAAGCAAAAATATTAAATCTTTTGGCGTCAATTCGGAGCATTCTCCGAAGAAATATTTGAATGAATGCCTTCGTTACCCGTCCATGAGACGTAAAAACATGCAGTTGACTTGTGAACATTGGGTTAAAAAAATTAATAAATAAAGCAACATAACCATAATAAAAAAAATAAACACAAATAACGAGTGTATTTTTAAAAGCAATTTCGAACTGCTAACCAGTTTTAAAAGGAAAATTGAATAAAAAATATTGACGTACATGTACAAAGTAAGTTTTGTAAATAAAATAAATACACACAAACAAGAACCTAAGAAAAAGAAATACCATAATATGAATATTACCGATATAAACATAAATATAGGCATGTATGAAGAGAGAGAAAAAGTGAGCTGGGGGAATGAGTTATTGAGAGCGAGATAGTGATGTTTAAGGCTTTTTTTTGATTATGAAAATTTTAAGAGTAGATAAGAATTGGTTCATTAAAAAATAAAAGTTTCGCGGAAAAACAAATTTCCATTAGTAACCATTATAACTAATATAATTTTGACATAATTTTTTGGCGAAACTTAAAGGATAATCTTTCCTTTTTTGGAACCGCTGGTAAGTTTGATCAGTAGTGAAAAATCATTCCATAAACAAGCTGCACATTAATTTAGTGAAGGTTCTAAAATTTGTCTGAAATATACAATTAGCCTCTATCACATAAATAAACATACTATCTCACATTTTTCCCTATCATCGCACTCTTGCACATAATAATGTAAGTCCCACCCCAATAGCAAAAAGCGGAACTTCAAATTCAGAACATTGCAGTAACGATTAAGGAATAAGATATAATCTAAACTTTAAGTCATGAGATTTAATGAAATATAAGTAAGCAATTTTAAAATGTTAATGTTTAATTTATTTTTTGTGCCTTCTTTGTAAGTTTTTATTAATAGGTAAATAAATAAAAATAATTGTTGAAGGGTGTTTGTGTATACTGTGAAAATTCATATTAAATAATTTGAAAAGAATTAATAACCCTGTTATATTTTCACTACACTTTATTAGGACTCTAACGTTTTCACCCACTTCAATAGTACTCTTGAGAATGCCCATTGAAGTGGGTGCAAACGTTTGAGTCTTCATTAAATAAAGTGAAAATATAGCAGTGTTTTTAATTCTTTTTTAAGTTACATAAATAAAAATACACTACCGTTGAATTGAAAATGTAATATCGAAATAAATAAAACAAGCGTTTTATTCTTCTATTGATTTATTCGATGAGAGAGACGTCTTTCGTCTTATAAGACAAAAGACGTCTCTCTCATCGAATAAATCAATAGCAGAATAAAACGCTTGTTTTATTTATTTCGATATGGAATTCTACTACCTTCTTATAAGACAAAAGACGTCTCTCTCATCGAATAAATCAATAGCAGAATAAAACGCTTGTTTTATTTATTTCGATATGGAATTCTACTACCTACCTAAACACCGACACAGTGAAGAAAATGTAATAGTTTAAAACAATTTTTTTTTTTAGAATATCTGCATTTCATAGGGCAGTTGAAAACTTGCCGACAAAAGTGAAAGTCTTATGTGTTACTGGGAACTTCATAGTGCGAAGAAAGAACTCGAATTCACAAAATGCGTCATTAGGATTTTGTTTCGTGTTTATTATATATGCAGTTTCTCCACCGACTACGCCGCTTATAGGAAATATTGTGAGAGTATTTTTCTAGAATGTTTATTCGTTCATTGCCCTGCATATATGAATATGTAAAGATTAAAACATCAAATAATAAATAACATCAAGACATTATAATTCATAAGCTGCTTGCTAAAAGGGATTTGAAAAATGACATCCCACCGCTAACAGTGAATATATTATATTCTATTAATCAATTTGCGTCGCAAAGTCTCGTCGTAACATTTACAGCGAATAAATAATAAAAATTTCATAACGTATTTATTCAAGAGTTTGTTGGTGATATAAACTTATTTATTCATTTTTTTTTGCCGAGAGACATTCGCCGACAACTGGCGTAACAGTAAACACATTATAAATAAATAATGATATAATTATGATGATCAGGAGGTACTTGGGAGCAACCATAACGCCAGAGGGTGATATCCGGTCGGAATTACCAATCCGCATAGGAGCAGCTAGCGGAGCTTTCAATAACATGAACAAAGTTTGGAAGGCGTCTGGACTCAGCATCAGGACAAAATGCCGCTTGTTCAATGCGTGCATCATCCCAATCCTTCTCTATGGCTGTGAGTCTTGGCACTTAACCAAGGCTCAAGAGTGGAAGATACTAAGCTTTGAAAACAAGTGTCTTAGAAGGATTTTGGATGTCAAATGGTATGAACATGTTACAAATGACGCAGCAGAGACCTGTAATCTCCGTAATACAGGAGAGACGATGGTCCTGGCTGGGACATGTTTTGAGAATGCCGAATGATAGTTGGCCAAAAAGAGCACTGTTCTTCCGTCCGCAGGGGTTCCGTCGGCTTTCACAATACACCGTTCCTATGACAACGATATCAGAGCGCAGGGAGTGTCGTGGAAAAAGGTGACGCAATTGGCACAGAGACGCTCTGAATGGAGGAGGCTGATTTCTGCCCTGTGCTCCCGAGAGGAGCGTTGAGGGCGATGATTGATTGATTGATATGATGATCAAGTATCGAATTACAAGTGTTTGTTATACACCCAAGTTAATAGTAAATACCATCACATCATAAGCGGCATGGCCAGTAGTATAGCTGTATGTAATAAACATGCAGTATGTTCTGTACGGGGAGTTGGCAGAAAGCAGATGTCCTGGCTGCGCAACATTAGAGACTGGACCGGAATCCGGACAGTGGATGACCTGTTCAGAGCAGCACAGGACAGGGAGGTTTCCGCCGAAGTGATTGCAACGTCGGGGGGACCTGACATGGCACAGAAAGAAGAAGAATGTTCTCTCCATGTCAGTAATAATTTGTGCTCCCCATTGCTCAATCGTAGATTTTAAAAGTACCATTAACTTGAAAGTAAAAGTCGGGGTATTTCTATTTATCCGCAGTTACTAAGCAAAAACTTACTTAGTCTTTACGGGTTGGTCACAATGAACAGTCTTAGAGGCTGGCCGCCCAAGACCGCCTCGTGGAATCTTTTAGACAATATCGTCTACGATGCTCATTTTATGAAAGGAAAATGTTTTACATATTAAAATCATGTAAAATAAAAGAAAACAGACAAACTTATGGTGGTAGTTATAGATGATCCTGATTAAGCCATGTTTTTGAAAAAAAAGAGCACTGTTCTATCGTCCACAAAGTATGCGATAGTCCGGGGCGTCCCTCTTTCATAATAAACTTTGTTCCTTTGACCACAGTGACACAAGACTGCCGGGATTGTCGTAGGAAGAGAGGACTCAATTGACTCAGAGATGCTCTGAATACTGAGGGCTGGTTTTTGCATCGTGCTCCCGAGAGGAATGTTAAAAAGCGTGATGACGATGTTATGGACGGCATTTTAATTATACAAATACTACCTATACTATATAATTTTGTCAAAACATTTGGTATAATTTGAAACATAAAATAAATATATTTTTTGTGAAAAAATTCTACGGATTACTTCAACTGACAGTTTCACTGAAGGCCTGATCACACTTACTGTGAGAGGAATATGTGATATTTGATATCTGTCGTCAAAATAATTGAGCTCTCTTCTGACAATATTTATAAGGTTTTCAAGTTTATTTAAAAAAAAAGTTCAATAGAATGTATTTGATGTTTTTAAGATATAAGATATAATTTACATATGTCGATATCTGTATGGGGAGTAACCTCCCCTGATCTGTGTGATACATTGTAGTGAGTTCATTGTACTGTTGCTTTTACTAAGAAGATGATTAAAATATTTAATATTGAGAAGACATTTGACAAGGCGTTAATCTTCCCACTATGTAAAAAATACAATTGATCAATCGGATGAATGTGAGGGGTGAATTTTCATTATCAGAACGACACCCAATACAAAGGATATATTACATATATCTAATCTCAGTAAGACCTTCTTACTTTGCAGAGAATGAAATTCTGTGTGTAGTAAAATTTCTAATAAAAAACACCTACATGAGTTATGTAAGCAGACAGTTGTACCTGTAAAATTGACATGGTAAATAAAAGTGTTCAACATATTTAAATAATTAAAGTAATTTATTATGAGTAATTACACATGTCCGTGGAGTACCCGGTAAAGAAATGGTCTCCCACTCTTTTCCGTAAGTTTTTGAGTGTCCTGTAAAAGGCAGTTGTTTGAAAAAATAAAGATATATTACATTTCAAATTCAGAGTTGAGGTTTACCACCCATCTTGAATGTTTTATTTTTTTTATTGACACAGAGAAGACGGGCTCCATGTTTATCACATGCAGTTGTTCTGTTGGCTACCCCGTTTGTGGGGTTATACACAATTTCAAGTTATCTATACCATCACAGCATATTCCACAACCAGAGTAGCTAGTGAATGAACAGAGAGTAATGAAAATACTGGTTGTTTTTTTTCATGACGGGCGGTAATTAAAGCTGTAAAATGTCTTATTCGTGATTACCTGATTTTAACATAATACTTGTGTAGATGGTCTGCCTAATGGTCTTCTGCCCTCGGGTATACCCTGCAGAATACCTTTAGTCGCCCTTTCTTCTCCGGGTCTAATGACGTGGCCAATCCATGCCAATCTTCGGGATCTGATTTCACTTGTGATGAAAGGTCGGTTAGTTGTGGAGCAAATTAACGAGCGAACCGTTTGGCAGACCAAGACAAAGATTGTTGTAACATCAACCGAGATCTAGAGCAGCTCAATGCTAAAGACGACTGGCAGTCCATTTCTCAGGATAGAGATCTATTGTTTCGGAGGCAAAGGTCCTACAAGGGCTGTTCGGTCATCGGAAGTAAATAAGTACTTATGTAGTTGAAATCTTACAGAAGGGAGTTGGAGTCCTGAACTTCATTGAGCACATTGTACATATATAATAATACTGAAATCTAGGACACATTCTAAGATTGTCTAAATTTTACTGTTCAAAACATTTCATTGATAATAGTTTCAGAAACTTAGTAAATTTAGGAATCTTCACATCTATGCAGGTATGCATATATCGGTACACCTAATACATGTGGAAAATCTAAGTTTACTGTTTTAAGCAACGGAGATGCACACAAATATTATTTGAATACTATGAATACATTGTACAAAATACATTTTCTAAGATACGATAATATAATTTCTACAAGAATATGTTCCATTATTGCGGTTTCATGTCATACTTGTTTGCAGACAGAAGACAGAGTGACGCATTAGTTACCACTAAGGTAAATTAAACTTCTAAATAGGATGTCCGCATCGCAATGTTCACGATGTCAACTTGAAATACATTAATTGTTTGTAAGATATATAATCATTACAAACTGCACAACACAAAAGCAGTTACTAAATGCGCAAAGAGTAAGATTTGCGTTTTGTTTTATAAAGTTAGTTTGCTTCCAACCTCAATAATTGTGGGAGATGGCGTGAAGATGTGAATCAGTAAATAAGGAAAAAAAGGATAATGAGGTGTAAAAACAGAAATGGTGCACAATACCATTCTGGTACCGACACTTATGTATGCAAGTGAAACTTGGAATAAATGCCGTGGAAATGCGTTCATTGTGAAGAATGGTTGGTAAACGTTGTGGGATAGAGTGAAAAAAGACGATATCAGGAGAATTAGCAGATGCGAGAAGAGTGTTGTGGATAGAATGCGTGTAAATAAGTTACGATGGTTTGGACATGTTGAGCGAATGCAAGATGAAAGAATGACGAAGAGGATGTATTTATCTGAAAGATGGGGTGTGAGAAAGCGCGGACGGCCAAAAACCACGTGGCTTGATTACGTGGATCAAATCCTAAAGGTCGACCGTGTAGCGTGTCGAGTAAGTGAAATCGGCGTGCATGTATGAGGAACTGAATGAATAAGAAGGAAGCGGCAAAGTTTGTAAGGATAGATCTATATGGCATTCCGTTCTCTCTGCCTACCCTTCCTGCGACACGGCGTGAGGGTATAGATAGATGGAGAGAAAAAAATAGATTTGTTTTTCCATACCTTTCTCAACAATCGAGATATTTTGTCTCCATGTTCCCACGGTGTCACCCACCCCTTGGCTGTGCAGTCGAGGGCTCTGGAATTGTTGCTGAAGAACATGGCACGACGGGAATTACCTCTGGAAGATTCCATTTTCTTCCTCATGAGACGGTTGAAAGCTTCGATCAAAACATACACAGCGTCGTACATGAGAGCGGCTTGAGCCTAAAAAGAAAGAAAAAAAGATTAAATCAGATAATTTTCATAGCTTTTGTATTTACCTCCATGCCGCTATTCAATCTCTAGGATCTATACCTTACAACGATTATGAAAAAATAAAATTAACCAATTAAAAATGTTATAAAAATTACTATTATTTGGACGGTTCCGACACTTGCACCTATTCAAAAAAAAAATATATACTAAATATGGCACGTGGTCATGGATAAATTTGTCAATTAAGTATTTTTAAGCCCCTTCTCACAACAAGTCGTATTTTTAAACGAAACAACAAATTTCTCGTATAATTTTAAAATTCTATAATGTAATATTCGAGAAATGAAGAAATACAACTTAATTGAACTTTCTACAATAACAAGATTCATTAAAAGTCTTCATCAATGTGTAACAATTTGTGATACTATAATAATTATTATAGAAGTATCTCTTTTATTCCACCTACACGCGGGTGTTAAGATTTGTCAACACAATGTTACAATGAAGATGTTATAACGTTTAATGAGTAAAATTATCATGAAAACATAATGTCGTACCTTCCACACTGACATTATTACCTTCTACGTACATTTTTATACATCGTTTATAACGCCTCAAGTACACAGCTGATATTATCAACGAATCTCGACGTTTGCCCTTTACAAGTCTAATGATAATAACAAATGAAAACCCACAGACATCCTTTTAATAAAGTGGAATGTTCGCGTTATCCCTTACACTCATTTAAAAATGACAATTAGGAATGAGTTAATTACATTTTTTCAAATTAAGAACTTGTCTCTTTTACCGTTTTGCGATATTTTTTTTTAACATTAGCCACCACTTTGACATCATTTGACATTTTGAGCAAACCTAGTGCATTCACTTCGTTTGTGCGATTTATTCCTTAAATTATCAAATCATCTAGCCTAAGTCCTTCAACACTTCTGCCTATTATGGTAATCCACTCTGGAAGTTTTCATTTCCATAAGTAGGAGCACATGAAAGAAAACATAGCTGTGTTTAAAAGCAGATGATGTTTCATTATGCTAAAAGCTTGTGTCGTGAAAGGGGAGTCTGCCGACACCTGGACTTATTCAAGGACGAGATTCTATCTCTAGGCTACCGACGAACTCTCTTACATTCAGCGATGAGGTATACCAACCATCCTGAATGTCTACTAAAGGGACCCTTTACGTCCTTTTAGTACTGAACAAGAATTTATGAAGTTAAAGTGTCTATATTTTTTGTTATGTATTTTTCAAGTATTTTTTGTATGCAATGTTTATTGATCCCTTTCTTTTATAATATTGATGAACCCAAGTGTCTTATAAGAGACCTAGACCGGGAGATTTTGAAGAACAAAGAATGAAGTATAATTGGCACGGAGAGGACAATAAGCATATTTTTTCATGTAGTAAACCTACTAACTATCCCATTTTTGATAAATACCATGAATTATCATCCATGAATTATAAATGTATGATACGGTATGTACCTATATATAGATGAAGGATGAACATAAATTTCATTACAGTTTTTGTGAAACTTGGTATAGCTTTGACAAATTGTCTTGTAAAACATATTGTGTAATATTTTGGATTGACATGTTATCATAATTTCCTACGCTATGCGATGTCTGGTTTCAAGGCTACTTGTTTATAATATTAATATAATCTAAATGAACGTAATACATAATAACTTTCGTCAGTTTTCGGAACAAAATATGAAATAATTTCAGGTGAATTTAACATCATAATTTATACAGTCAGGAAAATTATAAAGAAGATGTAAATATAATAATTTTCATAAAAAGAATATTAATATTATTAAAAGTTTAATTGATTGTTAAGAATATTAACTATTTTTTTTATGTTTAACCGGATTTGGGCACAACACAGAGATGACAAAACCATCAGATAAATAATTGGTTTAATAAATGGACTCATCCAAGATTAAAATAAATAATTATAAGTATATATTTATCGCTTTTAATTTGATTGTATAGATATTAAGATATTTTTTAGATATTTTAAGATATTTGACAATAAAGGAGAACAAAAGAAGATGTCTGCTATTGACTTGAAACATTGCGTACCTACTTAGTTATCTTTTAGAAAAATCACAATGGCACAAGTTTTTTTTAAAAGAAAATTTTAAATGTATCAATGATCAAATGTACTGTCCTCGCAAAAGACAGTTGAAAATACTCATAAAAATTTGAGAAAATTCATGTAAACACCGATAATAAAGATATGTTACTAATAGTTTATAATCATAATGCCACATTTTTTATCCTTAAAAACGACAAATATAATAAATAAAGTCTTTGCTAGGATATTTTGTCAATAAGTTCATATTATAATAAATGTGTTATCACAGCCGTCTAGTTTAATAAATAATTGAGATTACATTGAATCTCGTTAGAGAGATCTTTATAATAATATTTGTTGAAACTTGAGACTAACATATAACATTTTCTCTGAAATTGTAGTAAGGCTGTTTATTTTCACGAATCAATCAATTCATTAGAAACCGAAATTCAATTTTCCACGCAAATAATGGTTCCCACTTAATAAACTAAGAACAGGGCATGATAGATAATTATGCACACCATGTGCACCGATTGGGTTTGTCCTTTAATTCTGAGTGAGAATGCAGCTCACATTGCTTGACAATGTACCATATTGTAAAGTGTCCTTTTTATGTATGACTTTTAGTTTAGTTGATAGGGACCTACATAAGATGACCACAGAATAAGTCAACAGGAAAATGTATTTTATCATTTCTGAGATTATGGCAATACGTCGTTTTTTCTTTAAAAAGAAGTTGTTTATATCCAATACTTGAGAGAAATAAATACTTATGACTTTATTTGGATATCTTCTAAAGTATTATAAATTTGTAAAAATGAGTAAATTATGCTTTATTTTAATATCGATATAAATATAGGTTAGTACAAATCAACGATAGTATGACAAACTAAATAGATTAATAGTACCTACAGCAATACGAAGACTACCTGAGTATGTAGGCAATAAAGCAAAATGTATCGAGGTTACCGGTAAGAGGCCAAGAAGAATGTCAAAGCGCAGATGGCGTGAAGAAGTGAGACAAGACATGCAGAACTGCGATGTTTCCCATGAGGATGCACTCGACAAAACCAAGTGGCGAAATAAGTCAAGAAAGGTAGACCCCACTACCATGTGGTACTAATAAATGCTCAAGGAGAAAAAGATTAATAGAATATCAATACAGAGCTTTTATCATAAAATTTCTCTACTTAAAACAAGAAAGAGGATACATTTTTCTGTGTGATGAAATTCAGAATTTCATAGTCATTGTTGAACAACAGGCGAGTTTGTTGGTGGGTGAAAAGCAAGGATGAATATATAAAAGTGGTAAATAATTTATAAAGTTTAATATGTCACTGTATTTTTCCCCTATAATAACAAAATGTATTGAGGGTAAATATCTATTCTCTGCTACAATTTTACAATTTTACTCCCCTGAGATACACGACATCATTAATTAAGGTTGAGTCCCTAAGCCATACATAATTACATTATCATAACTTTGCAATTATTTTTTCCTTTAATTTAATGTACTCACGCACATACCTACCAATGAATGTGACAAGTTTACCATTAATGAAGTGACTAGTATAACAGAGAAAGAAACGAAAATATTAGACGTATGAAAATATGTAAGTCTATCAATCTTTTTAGTATATTTTTCAATACAAGATTCATGACTATATTTGGAACTAGCTCAAGCTTTTTAAACGAAAAGGAATTCATTCGAATGCTGAAAAACGAAAGGGAGTAATGATGGAACAGCGATCCATTTTGCGAGTGTTGTTTTTACAATTAACCAGTGTATGAGGCTACATAATAACTGTGAAAAAAGAATATCTCATCTCAGGCTTAGAAAAGACAACATCGCCTTCTTCATGTGGTAATGCTTTGGACGGGACTTGAACTTGCAACCCATCCTTCCTGCGACATGTTTTTGTCGTAGGAAACATATCGAAGTCCAATTTTTAGTCCAATTATGTAAGCTACCAGGAAACATCGAAGGCATCGAAATTCTCTCTCATAAACCACAATAACTTCTTCTCTAGGCCTTTTATGATAAATTTTTATTACCTATATGAAGTATTTAAATAAAATACATTTAAAGATTTCTCATTAGATAGTTTCCTGCTATAAATTTAAAAGTATAGTGATCCATTTGCAATATTTCCGATAGTTTGGGCTATGACAACTATATCAGTGTACATTTTATACTAGGAAAGTCGTGAGAAGTGGTGACTCGATAGGCGCAAGGATGCTCTGAATGAAGAAGGCTGATTTTTACTCTATGCTTCGGGAGCGATAAAGTTGAACGATAGAGTTGAGTGGAAACTTTTACGGTCTACTTATTACAGTACAAAAGTCTGGGTAGGTACTTCCGTTTGTTCGGGCGGTATGTGAATCCCATTCAATGAGTCTATTGTATTTATTCGTAGTGAAAGAAAAAAGAGTGATGGCTTCGTTAAAATGAACTTTCACAGAATTATTTCAAATAAGATTGAATAAATAAAGAAAATGTGCACCACACTTTATACTGAAAATTCATAATAAATGTTTTACTTTGAAAATTGTACCTTCGAAGACGAAAAAGAGAGTGAAGAATGAATGCAATATTAAAAGAATCATAAACTTATACCTACAAGAGAGATTCAGTATCGTTGTTTATAAGTCGATACATAAATATTTTAGTCTGTACGTCGATAAATATATTTGTAAATCTCTCTTTCCCTCTGGTTTCAATCCTGCAAAGTGTTACAACTTTTATTTTCAATGAGCTCTATACTTAGCTCCTATGTGATATTTGTATTTACATAGAAATATTGCAAAAATTAATATATCTATCTATCTATACCCTTACGCCGTATCCCAAATGGAGTAGGCAAAGAAGATGAAACGCAATTAAGGTCTTTCCCTAGATATTTAATAATAATAATAAACTTAATTGCACAATACATAATTACAAAGTTATAAAATAATGTGATACAAATAAATGATATCGCTTCTGCGAATTTATCGCAGAATTTATCCATTCATGAAAGAAAGACTTCTTTCATAAATGGCATGAGGCATTTTTTTTTATCTTTTGACAACATTATGATTCAAATATTTTTGAATCATAATGATAGATAGATACACCCTCTCTGTCATACTTTTACTATCCATTCGCTCTACATGTCCAAACTATCGCAATTTATTTACATTTTACACGCATTCTAAAACAAAACTTGAAATGAGTCAACACATGTTGAATAAAGAATTATTAATTAATTGTGTCATTTAATTGTGTTATTTTTCTTAGCTATTTTTCTTAGCATTGCCCTAGAACAGATTTTGGTCTAGTGGGGCAATATATTCCATAATGTTGTTTTTATCTTATTTTTTGTATGTAATATTTTAGGAAAATAAATAAATAAAAAAATGATAATTTACGTATGGTTTACAAGTTTAGTCATGACAGAACTGTCAAAAATATTTGAATCATAATGTTGTCAAAAGATAAAAAAAAATGCTTCATTCCATTTATGAAAGAAGTCTTATTTTTTTTCTTTCTTTCTTTTTTTATCCTCGCCAAATAAAAAGTTATGCAAAATTTTCTGCAAGTTTTTGGGTGTTCTTTATAAGGCAGGCACTCGACCAATTCAGAGGTGATGTAACCAACCCATCTTGATTCTCTTATTTTTATTCGGTATAAAATTTACAAGTAGTTTTTTTTATTATTTCATGGAATACAACATTAAATACCTACAATGATACGGCCGCGCCAAATCCATTAAAACAGATTTGTCGGCGCGTCAATCGCATAAATAATTAAACTACATAGGTAATTATGTTCATAACATGCATTTAGCTCACCGCAACCCTTTTGTGAAGGAGACGACTTGATGGTAAAATTTATTTATTTATTTATTAGAACAGACAAAGACCCATAGGCACATTAAATACATAATTGTATAGCAAAACATCATCATCATCATCATCGCCCTCAACGCTCCTCTCGGGAGCACAGGGCAGAAACCAGCCTCCTCCATTCAGAGCGTCTCTGTGCCAATTGCGTCACCTCTTTCCACGACATTCCTTGCGCTCTGAACATATAGCAAAACAACAGAATCAAAATAAGAAACAAAGATGCACCCTAAAACTATTATGATTGAATATAAATTAAGTTTTAAAATTTATATTATTTTGTTAACACTGTTATGTAATGATGATGTGCAAAAAGAATAAAAAAAAAAATAGGTAATAATAATTAATCAATTTTTATATTAATTATTTTCCTGAAGCCGGGTAAAGCTAGACCAGTAAAATAATATACGACTCACTTTTTGATATAACGTTCTTGTCTTTCCGTAAATACTATGAAAGAATATAATTTTTCTTCAGACTTTTAACAAAGTTTGTCTGTTTGGTATAGTATACAATAATATTTTATAATCATATATAAAGCATCCATCTTGTTCTAGTTTATGTTCTACGGAGTATAATATTATTATTAGATGTTACATACTTCTCTACTTGTAATAATAGGTAAAAGTTAACTTTACAATAAAAGAATGAAGAAAGTTCTGGCAACTTCTTACAAAGGTATTATTATTCTTTATCATAATTTTCTACCTCTAGTCTATGATCTAATTTTTACAACAGAAAGTATTAAATTATTGCGCATAATATAATAACTTTTCTCACTGATATTATTTAAAATATAAGCAAAACAGTTAACTTAATAATAATAATAAATTACATCTGTATATACATTCTGCTGGCTGGCTGGCTACCCCACTTGTGGGATATGCCGTGATGGTATAGTATATACATTCGACATATAACGCCGTTTCCCTCGCGGAGTAAGCAGAAAATCACTATCTTCTGTCCTTACACATAATGCTCTCTTTGGTCCCAGTACATCCATGCAAATAATCAAACATGATCTTCTGTTCATTTTACCAGAACATAACAGTCTTTTATGATCTGCATGGTCTGTATGGTCTAGCCATTTAATCCTCGGCCAGCCACAACCTCGAATACCCTTTCCCTCAGCTATGTTTATGTTTGTTTGCCACTGTGTTTTCTAAAGTTCTTTTCTAATCTCCAAACCGGTGTAACTTATTTGCATTCATCTTGGTTATTACACCAACTTCAATTCTAAATACTTCTTGCGTAACACTTTGTACGTACCAACTTTTAATCTCTTAGTCTTTCACCACATAACGATCTGATTTCTACTGCATTTATCCTTCTTCAGCGATTATCATTTTCATTTGTGACTAATCATGACTTTTGTGTCATGATTTTTATGCACACTCGAGAGAAAATTTGGCAATTAACGGTATTATCTGAAAGAGGCAACCAGAATAAGAAACACAATAGAGCATTTATGGATTAAAAGAACTTTTGCATTCGCAGAATAAAACAGTCTAATGAAGTATTGTAAAGCATACCAGTGCTAACTAATTAGATCAAATAGCTATCAAATTGTTAGTATGTTAATTTAATTTGCAATAATAATTTTCAATAGGTGATTGATTTTCGATAACTTCAATTACTATAATAATCATACTCCATACAAAATCAGGTATAAAATGATAATAATAATTTGTATTATGTTAATTAGATCGTAGTAGGTATAACATACGTTTCTGATTGGTGTAGTGCATTATAGTGCAATATTACACATATTATCAAAATGCATGGAAATATTTAGTGTGCACGATAATAATCAGATACAAAATAAATATACACCTACCGAGCTCCGAGAACTCGGCTTTGCCATCACACTGAATAAAAATATAGTTGTTTCTCGTACATATTTATCAATTTTTCGGGGCACTGCTAATAAATTCTGAGTAACATTGAATTACTAATGATATTTTGTGATAATTCTCGACAGTTAGTATGTTGACCAGAGAGATAATTCGTGATTTGTTGTAAATATTTGATAAGGTTTTCGTTTTTAGCAGCTATCCATGATACATTTATGCGATGATCTTAATTTTTATACACGTTTGAATATTCATTCTAAAGCTATGAAGGAAAAAATATTGTTTTTACAATGCCGTGAATCCAGGGTTGGAGTAAACGCAAACACAGCCCCAAATAGTCTGACTTTTGTCTTGAAAGTGAGTACAAAAAGACAACGTACCACCATAAAATGAATTCTTTTTTAGACAAACACGGAGTAGGTACCTATAATATATTCAATTCCTGTAATTTTTTGGAACAGCATCAACAAAACAATTACATTATTTAACCACATTACAGTACACTAAAACCTGCTTGACAGATACATCTTTTATCATTTCTTTTTTGTTATTTGCATGAATAATCAGATAGATATTGTATTCACAGAGAACGTGACATATTTGCGAACGAAAGAAAATATTTATGTGGGAATAATTATTATACCAGTCAATTTACGACAATCAAATTTTCAACAAAACAGAAACAATTTTCACCACATTTCTATTACATATTTACAAAAGGTAAATATCGTTTTTGATAATATTACCTAACTGCGACAATTATAAACATATTATATTGTAATATTGCCAAAATGTATGACTAACTTTTATTATTTTAATAAAATATTATTTTGTTCCGTGAAATAATGAAAGCAATTAACATATTGAATATTAATTCATAAAATTCATTTATACAGAGGAATTCAACAGTAATATTTTAATTTTGTTTCTAAGTACAAGTACAAAACAAAGGTTTACTACTACACATGTGATGTCGTTTCGGGTAGACCATGTTGTCTTATATAAGTTCTTGACGTTTTTTCGCTTTTGCAGGCGCTTTGATCATGAATGTTTTCAAGAGCTATGAAACGTTGTGAAACGAGAACTACCTGATGAAGTTCAATATCATTAAACAAATCTACTTTCAATATCCAAAATGCCAGGTGCAGGACATTCATTGAAATGAACAGAATATGGAGGGCTTATACCGTCCAAGGGCATAATACCATCTGTTTAATGTCTGTATTTTTCCAATCCAAAAATAAGAAACGGAAGATATTTAACTACGAAAATAAATGTCTCATGAAGATACTGGATGTAAGGTGGTATGGACACGTCATAAATATTGCTGGGCGTCAAAACTTTGTACAATGATCTGTGGTCTGTGTGATACAAAAAAGATCTTCTGAATATAAAACAATATAATTTTCTAGCTCCAATGAAAGTGACAAGACAGGCCCTACCCTTCTATGTTGAAGATGCCAGAACCACATATAATTTCATCTCAGTTCTGAATAGGATTCAGCGTACGGGGAATGAATATGCTCACGTGATGGACTTGTATGGTGTGGGTCTGGCCAAGTATAAATATAGTTTGAGAAGAGCAATTATTTCATCTCGACAGACTAACTGATTTTATTTTATTTTTTTTAACTTCTCCGCAGTTCTAGTGTTTTCATATATATAACAAAGGTCTTCCTGCTGTGCGTGTTTTTATTTTTTGTATATGTCTGCATGTTGTATGTTTTTAATTGTTAATCCAATGTCTATATGTAAATTGATATCTAGGATTGTGGATCTTTTGATATGTTTTTTTTTTATGTATAGCTTATTAATAGCTGTTAAAGAATGAATAAATAAATAAATAAATAAAACGATACTCTACATTAAACTCCTGACCCCCTAGACAAACACGCACTTGGCGATCGACTACAAACGAATTTTCGACTATAACCGCAACAATAACGCATAATTATACGGTACATGTAGGTAGATTGTCGAAAAGTTCGCCAGTGGTCGATTGCTAAGTACGATTTTTTCAACGGCCCCTGAGATAAAAACTTTAAAAGATTTTTTTTAAAAAATAAGATATATCTGGGTTTGGTTATATGTAAAGCCAAATACAACCTTATACACCTTTCACAGTAAGCTAAAAGCTTGTGTAGTGAAAGGGGAGTTTGCCGGCACCTGGTATCGAACCACGGACCCCCTGTTCACGAGGCCGAGACTCTACCTCCAGGCTACCGACGAACAAAATTTTACCATTTTAAAAGTAGAATATACCATAGTATCAATCCTAAGCATTTTGTTCCGTTTATTATTGAATGACGGATTCAAATCCTATATATGCAATATTAATAATAATAACGAGACAACTTATTTAGGATGCGCCGTTTTGTGGAAAAACTACCGCAAGGGCCCACTTAAGAATCATAACACCTCCCGAACAATAGAGTTTTTAACCTCGCCTTGAACACCTCCACATCATATAATTCGCTCACTTTGATGTCCAGTTTATATCTTTCTTCTCCATTAGGTGACGAAAACATATACCTACCTATCAAGTCAAAATCAAAATCGCAGAGCATAAATACTTTGAAAAGTCTAACATGCGAACCTATGTCAGGCAGCTTCTTGACACGAGGTTTATATATATTAAATTTTAGAGTACCTTCATACTAACACATAATTTGATTTTCATATCTAAGATTTGTTCGTTTCCCGAAGTTTTGTAATATAATAGACACGCAATTAAGCGTATGTACAAACTTCGAAATTTCTTCATACTTGAGGTAGGTAGTTTTTTTTTATTTTTGAAGTGAACTTATGAGGCGCTCGCATTGGAGCTTTCATTCATCTTAATAAAAATAAAAAGTTGGACAAATTTAGTTATGATACGAGGAATATAATAAAATATATAAAAAATGCAAAATTTAGCGGTTTAAAACATTTCCATTATCTTAATGAACTGAAAATAGATAAAAATAATATGTACGAAAATTTATTTCACACTATTGGCATATTCGATTTTGGAAAATTTGCTCAAAAACAAGTAATTTAGTTTATCCCACTGAATTCCCAAAGAAAAAATAGGTATTGAGGTAAAATTAAAAACTTCTTTTAGTGTATTAAATAGATTTTTATTGAGGGAGGTGTTTTTGGACAATAATTGGACAATACAAATAAAGTAGATCGTTAATTGACATATTTCAAATTAAATTGTACTGTAGTTACTATACTACTACTATACTATACCATCACGGCATATCCCACAAGTGGGGTAGCCAGCAGATCAGCTGCATGTAAGAAACATGCAAACTGTCCTCTTCGTGCCAATATAAAATCAAGACATTCAGGATGGGTGGCAAACCTCATCACTGAATTTAAGATGTAAAATGTCTTATTTTTTTCGAACACCTGCCTTTTACAGGGCACTCGAAAACTTACGCAGAAGAGTGGGATACCAATTCTTTACCGGGTGCTCCACGGGATAAACGTAGTTTTGAACGCTTATTTGAAAGAATACTTATTAAATATAAAACAGAATACTTATTAGTATTGTGTTTGGTAAAAAGTATAATTTCTTCCTAAGAGTTGATTGTATGAACACTTTGAAGATTTTCATGATACGAGAAATCGTTTCCAACGATATTTAATAATGTCTTTGCAGTCTTTAGATGAAAATATATTAAATTTCTAGAGAAGTATTATTATTTTTGTAATAAAGTACTCAAGAATTCTAAATCTATGCTATACGTGCATAGGTAAGAATCATTTTTTTTTCATATCGTCTACAAATAACACAAAGAATATTATTTTCAAGAGTAATGTAGATAATTTGATTACGTAAAGAAAATATTTAGTAATATTATATTTTTGCACAAAAAAAATATAAAGATATAAAATATAAAATATAACTTAATTGGAAGTTATTTAAAGAATTTTAAAATTGGAATCACAATTAATTTTTATAAATATAGTTAGTTAGTTCATAGTTTTCAATAAAATTCGTATTACTTGTTAGAAAGATACTCGTTATACGTTTCAATAATTTTATATAGAAATATATAAAAAAAAGTTATCTTTGTATCAAATCACTTAATTTCAGTAATAAGTTTAAAAATAAAAATTGTCTTACGCATAAATAACTTGTTTTTACGTTCGTAAAAAGACGACATTACATGACGTCAATTCATTTAGTTAAGAGACCTATCCCAAAAAATGGTATATGTGTAGAAATGTGACTCGATTGAATATTCAAAATGAAGAAGCTTTGCTTGAACGTACATCTTAAAAGAGAAACATTGAATTCTTCGTTTTTTAAGATATTTTTTGCTTATGAAATTTGGATAATATCATTTTTTGGATAATATCATATCACTTTATGTCGGATAATTACTTACTTACTTACTTCCGATGGCCGAACAGCCCTTGTAAGACATTTGCCTCCGAAACAATAGATCTCCAAGCCTTTCTATCCTGAGCAATGGACTGCCAGTCGTCTTTAGCATTGAGCTCCTCCAGATCTCGGTTGATGTTATGTAACAATCTTTGTCTTGGTCTGCCTAACGGTCTCCTGCCCTCGGGTATACCCTGCAGAATACCTTTAGTCGCCCTTTCTTCTCCGGATCTAACGACGTGGCCAATCCATGCCAATTTTCGGGATCTGATCTCACTTCTGATGAAAGGTTGTTTAGTTGTGGAGCGAATTTCTTCATTACTTTTAAGCCTCCAAGTTCCTTCTGCAATACCTGGTCGGATAATTAATTCACAGGTAAAAAAGTGTAAGTCACCCATTATCTCGGATACACGTTCTCAAGTACCCATATGTATATAATAATATGTATGTAAGTACACTAACATTTTGGAAATAATCAACAGTCGACTGAAATCGACTGTCTTATCAGATAAGAAACACCGAGATTTGTGGATGATCGGAAGTTATTGCTGGTGTCGGAAGAGTGACAAAATTGAAATGGTTATTTGAGAGACACATTTCTAAATTTAAGGATCATAGTTGGATATAAAGGGAGTCAGGATCTAGAGATGATGAAAAAGAAGAAGACTTTTCACACGATGGTCTGACGATATTAGAAAAATCGCTGGTGATTTCAAAAAGCTCAGGTCATATACCTACCTGGAGACATATGGGAATGGCACATCGAATAGTACAATAATTTATTTATTTGACATGAGAGACGTCTTTCGTCTTGTTTGGACATTGTCAATTTCTCGACAAATAAGTCAGATAGTAGAATAAAATATTTGTTTTATTTATTTCGCTAAGGTATTCTACTACCTTAATACGGTCACAGTGTGTGGAAGGGCATAAGTTTTGTATTAATTACACATTGTCAACATAGTATCACACATTATTTTGGTTAGCTGGAAGATATTGCCTCCAGGCAATAAGCTCGACAATTATTCATGTTCATGTTTTTTTTCTGATCAATAAAGTGTTATTATTATTATATGTTCAGCAGAGGATAAGAATAACGGAGTATAAGTAAGCGGAGTTAACTATTATAGTCAAGTATACAAAGTATACATTTTGGAGGTAACCTACGTACGTACGTACAATATTATGGTGAGTGCAAGACGATAATAACCTGTCAACTTGAATCACGATGAGTCGCATGTTTGACATGATATATTATTCTTCGCTTGACGTATAGTAAATAAAGTAGTTACCTACATCAAATATTAACACCCACCTTTAGAGTAAGTTTCATATTTATATAGTGAAGATTTTTTCTTTAATATGAGTACAGTATTACAAAATGTGGATCATGTGATTTTAAACATTTCTCTTTTTTTTCTTTTTTTCTCAATTTTGTCACATTCATTTTATGATACGGTTCAGAAGAAAAAACAAAAAATGTCATTTAACAGATTTTTCTTAAAGTTATTTTATTACATGCAGCTGATCTGCTGGCTACCCCACTTGTGGGATATGCCGTGATGGTATAGTAGTAGTAGTTTGTAGTAGTTATTACATTTGTCGATTATTATTAATAGCAGGAAAACCGTCAACAATATTTCTAGAGACAGAGTCTTTTTTAATTTATTTATGTGTATTCAGTGTTTAATTTTATTTCGTTGGTGTACCTGACAAAATAAAGGTCTTTTATAAAAAAAATAATCTGCATGTATGTATGTATATTAAATGCAATTCGTTTTAAAGCTGACTCATTTATGGCACACGCAATGATTGTTTACATAAAAAGATAACTGGAGAAATAATTTAATATATTTTGTTTGTTCGTCGTAGTTTTGATGAGGACTGGTTTAGCAATATAGTTTTTTCACTATCTATATCATCATTTTATATCACACAAGTATAATAAACAAGGGAGTTGTCTTCGCCAATAAAAGTAAGGGATTAGCAGCCCTCTGCTGCTTCGCTGGTGATTTGAAAATATTAAATGTCTTTTTTTTAACTTTTTTTTCTAATTCTTATAGTTTATTATTAGTCAGCCGGGTCCCCCGCCCACTGACGTGGTAGGATCGGAGATGCCAACACTGGCATAGTGGTATTGAGCTAGAGAGAATTAAAATTTTAATAAATCGTCACCTAAACGGATAAATAGGAGTTCTTGGACTCCTGCAATATCCGAGAAATATTTATAAAGTTATTTCAACAAAGTTTATTACTTAAAAATATCAAATATGTTCACTTTATTTATTTTATTTTATTACACTTTAGAGTCATAAGAGACAGTATATCTGAAATTTTAGTATAACAATAAAATATGCTACAACACATGAACCAATTCAGACTCTACAAATTACCAATACAAATAGTACAAGACATCAAATAGGTATCAAATAGGTAGGCACTCTTCACGCTTTCAAGCGGACGGTCAAGGACCACTTTATCACACAAAATATGGCTTCTGTATCCTAGTCCCTTTTCCTACCTCCTCTTTCCTTTCTTTAAGATTTTCTTAACATGAAAGTTGCATGAAATTGGGTAAGTTGGACGAAATCGCGCCTCTGCGATAAACTCGCCCTCTGTATATTGATTGTATGATTGTCTTTGTTTTAAATGTATTTTTGTGTGAATTTGCTTGTAATCAATGTACAGTAAAGAATAAATAAATAAATAAAAAAAACATGAAAACTACAATGCATAAAAAAAATTAGAAACATGGTTAAGGTTATGGTTTGTACAATTGAAATACGTTGACACATTTCATTGCACACTCAAAACTGAGCAGTACCCGTTTGTTGTGATATATTACGAATATCTGCCTTTTGTTGGAAACTCGAAGATAAAAAAGTATAGAAGTTCTATTCTTTGCAAAGAACTATACGAAATAAATTGGGTACTTCAATTACGATGAAATTTCTTGAATCTAATTACACGGTAAACCACTACACAATGTACGTGAGTACAAAAGATATTAAAGTATTTATAATTCCTGCGAAATGTTTGTTCTGATAACATGTAATTTTCCAAGAATCTAATTTTGATTACAATTGTATTACAAATATAATTTTGAACGAATAATTGGTTAAGCGTAAATTCATGATAATATTATACGTTAGGTAGAATCCAATTGCAAGCGGAATATGAAGATTAGATTAATATGTAATTATATCTTATATAAATTAATCATCGTATTAAAATAAATTGGCATGAATTATTATTAAAATGAGATGGAGGAAATTTAGTTTCAATTTAATTTCAACTCACATTGAATTATTATTATTATTATGATAACTAGCATGGAATGCGGCATCGTTCAGAGGGTAATAATTAATTGTCGAATGTTTTGAAGAAAAAGGGGGATATTCTGTGGAGTCCCCGAAAAAGAAAATCTCTTCCACTTTTTCTACAAGATTTCGAGTGTAATGTAAAAAAACAGGTGTTCGTTAAAAATCTCATCAAACTCACCCTGAATGTCTCGACTTCTATTCACACTGAGAAGACGATAAGCATGTTTATTACAAGCAGTTCGTTCGCTAAGTATACTATTTGTAGGAAATATTGTGATGGAACGAATAAATAAATGAAAATTTAAATACAATTTCTGTTTACCTGGGTTTAGGATAAACGCGCAGATGACAAAATCAATCAAACATTTCAGTTGGAGAACTGTATTTACAAATTGTATCATTGAACATAATCCTGAAGATCGGTTCCTCAAGATTCAAACTGAGCTTCCTGAAAAGAAAGTTGAGTTTGAGAACGACATCGCATGTCGAAACCTAAAAGTCACTATACCAAAAGCAGCAAACATGTACTTAATTACTCTAACTAGAGTACTTACATAATTTCAATTACAAATATGTATAAATCCACATTTCAAATGCCATAAATGCCATTCCTTGACAAAGCAAGATAATTATATATTTTTGGGCAATTGAAACATCGTATTATAAAAGTTATACTTTTTATTAATTCGATTCTAATTCCAAATACTTTTCACCGATTTGAAACATTAAGCAAAGCTTTGTTTGAAATTATTATGATTAGGGTTACATAAGTATGTTGGCAAGTTTATACTCATAACTTTTTGTTGGGACAAATACCTGTAATAAACGAACTAAATTTACACCAAGACAATCTATATATAGTTTTTCTATTGATAAGCTGATACTTCCATTATTATGCTGATACTTATATTATTATTTCTTTTGAAAGTATCCGTCCCATTATTTATGACACGATGAATATAAAATTTTGTTAAAGCTCTTTAAATCCCTTCGCAGTATTATGACTGAAACATGCCAACTATAGAGTGATGCAGTAAATAATTTATAGTCAATAATTCTCGACGGATACTTTAGTATCCATAGAATAAGCAATATTCTTCTTCTACGTCTTTGTGTATCCTGTCAAGCACCCCGCACATTGGAGGTCACTGTGGCGACAGCTTCGCGGTCCCGCGCTGTCTTAAACAACTCCTCTACTTCACTCTAAATTATTACGTTTACCAGCCTCGGTGATTGTGTCATACTACGCCTTTCTCGTCATTTTGCTCATTCCTCCATTATTAATTTGAGAAGGTATTACTTTTCCCATCGACTATGATTCCCAGATTTGCGATCTAATATATATTACGTGAGAATAAATCATTTCTATAATTGAATTTAATGCCTGGATTATTACAATCTTTCTATATGTCTGTAGGTCTTGGTACCTAACCA